>CAKNYM010051103.1:193556-248878 GCA_932195095.1 Andricus curvator
CGAAAAATAGAGAACGAGTTCGTTAACCAGCTATTTTGGATGAAAATTCAAAAAGTGAGCACATTTTGAAAATTTTTGAGACCACTTTTTTTGAAGATTTAAAAATTCTATGTACGGTTATTAGTATTACGCAAAATGACGAACAAAATATTCTAATGACTTTTCGTGATAAAACAAAAATTACTGGAGTTATAGCATTTTCAAAATTCCAAAAAACAAACGAAAATGTACATTTTAAGCCGAAAAACGCACGATATGAAAAAAAGTCAAGAAGAGAAAAACGTTGCTTTTTGAACGCCCTATAATATTTTCATAACAACTTTTTGAATTTTTTGAAAAATAAAAAATTCAAATTTTGATCGCACAAAAAAATAATCAAAAATTCCATTTTGCTGTGAAACTATGCAAGATAAGAGAAAAGATCATTCCACCAAAATTGTGCACCCATAAAAGATCTACAAATTTCTCATCATTCACTTTTTGATATGACGCGTAGTTTTTGTTTTATTCGTAAAAAACAGCATTGAAAATAGAAAAATCAAATGCACAGAACCGAGCGTGGAACGCAAGGTTCAAATGATTTTCAAATCAAATATCGAGCGCGAAGCGCGAGTGTCTGGATGAGAATGTGTTCCTTAAGGTCGATAGAACCTTGAGTAAATGAAGTTCCTTTTCAGTCTAAAATAAAAACAAATTTAACAATCACTTGATATGTAGAGGTTTTGATAATTTTATAATATTTGCAAACAAACTTTTTCTTTTCATCGAAGTCGAACACGAAGTTGAAAAATCTAGAGCAACCGAGCGTAAAGCGCGATGTAGATACGCCCGAGCGCGTAGCGCGAGGTGAATACATAATCGAGCGCGAAGCGCGAGATAAATATATGATCGAGCGCGAAGCGCGAGATCCAACAGTTGCGCGCCCTAGGCGCGCTCAAACTTGCGAGCGAAGCGAGCCGCGCGCGAAGCGCGCGATGAGAATGTGCCCGCGAAGCGGGCAGATTTTTTTAATTTCTTCTAGCTCAAAATGCTCTTAAAGCAGGGAAAATAAGGTAATTTACTCATTTCTCACGAAAATAGGTAAATAAATTCTTTAAAAAAATTAATATATAAAGGTACCATATTGAATTCAATATGAAATGCTTTAAATTCCTAAGATTTCCAGTCGAAATATATTCCACTTTCAACCAAAATAGATGAATTTTCAACCCAGAGATAAATTTGTAATAAAAAAGTTGCTTTTTGCAAGTTAAATTATGTATTTGGTATCGCGTTATATAGGTTATATATTAAAACGCAAAACTTGCACACGCAATTGCTTTTGTTCCGCATTTGCATTGTAACTCTGATCATTCCACCTCGCAAACTGAATTATTAAATGTGGTGCACATGTACTAAAGTTCAAAGAGCTAAAGTTATCTATCCTACGAAATATTTGTATTTCAAACAATCAATTTTAGAACTAATTATTTTGCAATATTATACTTGAGAGTGATAAAATTTAAGAATTTCTTCATTGCAGACGTTCCCAACTGAATAGTTTCAAATTTAAATATTTAAAATTGAAAAATTGGCAATTAAAATACTTGGAAATTGAAAATGGTTCAAAATTAAAAAAGGCTCATTCAAAAGAGTTCAGAATTGCAGTAATAGCATAAATTGGAAAGCGTTCAATATGATAACAAACTGAAATAAACTTGTTGAATATTGAATAAATTTCGATTGAAAAGTTCAAAATTTTTTCGCTTTAAATTTATGTCATTCGAAATTAAACAATTCATATATGAAGGCTTTAACAATTGAACATTTTTGACCATGTGACACATACATTGCAGAAATTTTTGATATCTCAAGTACTTCGTAAGGTTTTACGTATTCAGTCTCAAAAATTAAAGTTCAGAGATGACATAAATGGTAAATTTTAAAAAATTATGCAAGATATCGGAAACTCTTACAATTTATATCGAGAGTATATTTCTACTGACTTCTCATTCGACAGTATATTTCTGCTGACTGCCCATTAAAACCTCAAGTGTACCCACTCAAAAAATCAAAACTTGCCCGATCTAAGTCAAATTTGTGGAAAGTGTTGTGCTATTGGATAATTGTCGCCCGCTAACGCTGCCCATTCTAGAAGCCTGTCGCGGGACAACCTGCAATTTAAAACACTATAAACGATGGCTCCATTTTCCAACCGCTCACGATCGACGTGCAAATGGCGAGTCTGGTCATGACAGGACGGTACCACTGCTGTCTCGCCGTACAAGTGGTCCCAGATCGTGGCAGTCAGACACCTATGGCTGGCTGACTAGATACGTAAAAAACTACTTAATGTACACGGAATCACGACGAGTCAGTGGTCCCACGCCGTTATGGTCGGACATTGGTGCTTCTACAGCGTCCGCGCCTGTAATACCTTAGTGTCCGGGCAAGCCTTTAAAACTAGTAATCGTACATCCACGAACGCATATGAGAGTCCTTCTCAGGACCGACTATCGAGAACGGATTCAGTTTCGCTTGTACACAATTGGATTCTCTCAGCATTCTATTCATTTCGACATCGATATCTCCTTTATCAACGCCCAGGGTTCTAAGTTTCCGACGAGGAGTTCCCAGTAATGCTGTGCTACTGTAGAAGCTATTCAGGATAAGTGAGAGTGGTCTTTTCGGGTTGGACCTTTCTCTTCAAATGCAGGGTGTGAGGTTGGAACGAGAAATCCCCAGTTCCAGAAAAAGTAAAGGTTCCATCCAGGACCTAGAGCTATTTCCTGCCGTCAACGGTCGCGGTATTCTTCCTCTTGCTCTCACCAATCTAGAAAGGAAATTTAGGTTCGATTCTGGCCCTCTGCTCCCTCTGTCAAAGCCCCATGGAATAGGTTTCTCAAAGGGTGCCGTGTTACTTTTATTTTTCGATTTCTCTAACAATTTACTTTTTTCTCGTCTTCTCTATTGATCATAAGCATTTTTTCAAAAAGTAAATAAAATATTCAACCTTTAAAATTGAGGGTGAAAAACAAATTTGACTTTTTATAAAAACGAAATAAACGATTTTACGTTCTTATCATAATGAGAAGGTATTAGTTTCGTGTAAAAACTGACTATCGCGGATTCCACTAAACCCTGACGTTTCGAGACCCCCTGAATCAGTAAAAAACAGGTTTCACGATGGTACATGTCTGTCATTCGACGTCGTTGTCCTTTGTCGTGTGTCGCTGTCGTCTGTATACGGGATAACTTTTAAGAGACTAGTTTAATCGACGGTTTTATTTTTATCCACTAAAAAAAACTCAAAAATAAGCAATTCCATTTTGCGGTCAAACTATGCAAGATGCAAGAAAAATGAACACACCAAAATTGTTGACCCAAAAAATGTTTAAAAATATGTTATGGACCATTTTTTCATAAGACGTGTAGTTTCCGCTTCAATAGTGAAAAATAACGTTACAAATAAAATATTGGAGTTTTTTTTTTGAATTCACAAGATAAAATAAAAAGTTTAAGGAAAAATTTATTTACCCAGAAAAGATCTACAAATTCATTATTGATCTTATTTGATAAGGCGCGTAGTTTTGTTTTTACTTGTGCATTTTAATCAAGGAAACTGCCATCCTAATGCTCATACATCAAGATGGAGGCGGACACACCGCTTATTTTTTCACGTTATTACATAATTTTTCCAGTCTGAAGTGATATTTTCATCAAAAATTTTGACAATAATCTTTTTAAATTCCTCTCGCTGCAGTGACAAGAACATATTTTTAATGAATTTTTAAATATAAATTTGAGAACACATGTTTTATTTTTTCTCCTTTTTTTTCTATACACCAATTAAGTTTCTACGAAATTTTCTAAATTTTAATAAGTAGGTAACATCTAATAATGAGACCAAACTAGTCTCGAAACGTCACACTAAGGTTCATCCGGAGATTTATACTGAAAATTTGTAATGGTCTGGAAGTCGTCGCAGTATATCTTTTGATTTTACACTTTCTTTGGTTTCTCTTAGACAGGAAAGAAAATAAGACACTACCATCTCACAATCTCTTTTCGTACCACATATATTTATTGTATACGGTAGAAAAATTATTTCACAAATTTTCAAATGATAGCATATTTTACTATAACAAACTTATATCATAATTACAAAAAAGAAAATTTTGTTGCTGAACTTTTTAAAGTATTTATTGCAGTCTTATGTGGTTGTCACGTCCTGTGATGCAATATAACAATAATAACTATTTTCCTGTCAGTAATCATCACAAAATTCTTGAATGACGAAAAGAAATTTTTTCTATGAAAGCAAAATAATAGCATGTTTCTTTAATGAAATCTGGAGAGACTTACTGTTCCACGTATTCAAATTTTCCCAAAAATCTGTGCATTTAACTTATTCCAAAAAACTAGTTTGTGGCACATTTTCCAAATATTCGAAATGAAAAAATGGCACAAAGTTTTTTATTAAAAAGTTGAGTCGCAAATGTCTATTCAACTACACCTGATGGGAACAACTGGAGGGTATATTATGTTCAGCGTTAGAAACTACTTCCGAAATGGTGTATCCAATTCAGCAAGAACATAGGTCATTCTTCTCGAGCAGTGTTCTCAGAAAATTATTACGCTATCACATGGAAAAAATGTATCCTTCAAACAGAAAAATACTGAAAAATCAAATCATTGAAACTAACGTATATATTCGAAAAAAGTAATTTTTGTTTTTGAAACAGCCAACCAGGGACCCGACCCGTCCGAAACTTTCGTTTCGTTACGTTACGTTGTCCAAAAAGTACCGAATCTTTTGTTTCCTTTTCGTTAAGTTTTGACAGATTGAAAATAATTTGAAGAAGAAATTGTTATAAGGTTATATTTTACCCGTCTGCCTTTTAATATTTACAAAAGATGCACGAGGATTTGAATGAACTGTTTTTTACAATTACGCGTAATTTGAAAATTTCATTACAGTTTCGGTATTTTGAATAACGTAACCTTGATCGAGTGAATATAGTTACGTTTTGGCAATATAGAAGCAGAACAAAAATCACGAAAGTATTTTGTTTCGTTTCGGTCAGGTCCCTGCAGCCAACTGTATTAAACTGAATTTTTTGGTCAGCAAGAAATACGAAGAAATGATATAGGTTCGAATCCAAGTTTTGGGAAAGTATACACATTTAAAAAAAGTCCTGCTCATAATTCCACTTATTTTATTTTAGTTAGGCCTCTCAATGTTCATAATTTCAACGTAAACTGTGAAATCAATTATAATTTGCAAGCCGCTGACATAATTATTCCTATTTAATTAGTGCTCTATTCAGACTTTCAAAATTTTGATTTCAGATATATAATATCTTTGTTCAAGCGATTCAAAAATGTGATTCATTATTATTAATAAATGGAAATAAATTATGCAGAAAATCCCCATTTTAAAGAATTTTGTCAATATTGTTAGTTCCTTTCCAACGATATTTGGAGGCCATCCATTTTCGTACATCAAACGTAAACTTAAAAGACAAATACAATGATTTTAACTTTTTATCTGTCCATATCATGAAAAACACGCGTTGTCATCTTCAATAATTATGGAGGTTCGCTGGGCAATAAATCTAGCAAATACGGAAAATTTCTAGATCTCATATACCTCAGTTAGTACATATAGTAGTCATTTATCAAATCACTGCTCACACGAAATTAAAAAAAAAAACACAGTGTTTTCGTTTTTCTATCATTGTGTCTACAGTCATCAAAATGAAGATAATAAATGGAATTTTTCTACTTACACTCGTGATTTTGCTACACATCCAATGTAAGTGTAATATGATATTATTATAATACACTGCTGATAAGGTTTTCACCAGGGTAGAAATATCGAGTATTATAATTATTATTTATATAAAATATTACATATGTTCCTAAACATATGTTAACTTTTCAAAAGCTTCCAGTTTGAATTGTTCCTTCCTAAAGCGTCCAAACATTCAAATTCTTCAGATTGCACATGGAACTAAATAATATTGTTTAATTTTAAACGCTTGAACATTAAATTCTGTAGTTTTAAACTTATATTCAAATCTAAAACATTTTTCCTTTCAAGCATTCAAATCTAAACTACAAATTTAAGTAGATCTGTTGGATTTTGAATCATCTAAACCAAAAATTTAACGATTTGTTTATTACTTATGAAATTTTCCATAAGACTAACCTATTTCTAGCTCATCCAGGGCTAGTATCACGGAATTGTCCGCAATACTAGTATAATGGACATAAATATAAATAAAAGTGTATAAAGTATAATTTCTTAGTAATTAGAAGTTTTATAATTTGAATACATTCAATTATAAGGGATTAATAATTAGATGATATTTTTTTCAAATTCAAAATTGTAACAACTTTAGAGCAGTATCTTGAAAAATTAAATCAATCAGTACTCAAAGCGTCAAAAATTAGAAAATTTACAAGCGAGAGACAATTAAATTTTGTTCTTCATTTGAATTGAAAGTCATTTAAAAAATTGAATAATTTTTATTTAGAAGCTTTCAGTCTTAAAAGATTGCACTCCTAAACGTAAAACCCTGAACTTTTTCATCTTAACATATTCCCAACCCTAAAAATCTGCCCGCTTCGCGGGCACATTCTCATGGCGCGCTTCGCGCGCGGCTCGCTTCGCTCGCAAGTTTGAGCGCGCCTAAGGCGCGCGACTGTTGGATCTCGCGCTTCGCGCTCGATCATATATTTATCTCGCGCTTCGCGCTCGATTATGTGTTCACCTCGCGCTACGCGCTCGGGCGTATTTACATCGCGCTTTACGCTAGGCTCCTCTAGATTTTTGCACTTCGTGTTCGACTTCGATGAAAAGAAAAAGTTTGTTTGCAAATATTATAAAATTATCAAAACCTCTACATATTAAGTGATTGTTAAATTTATTTTTATTTCAGACTGAAAAAGAACTTTATTTACTCAAGGTTCTATCGACCTTAAGGAACACATTCTCATCCAGACACTCGCGCTTCGCGCTCGATATTTTATTTGAAAATCATTTGAACCGTATGATAGAAACAAAAAAGTTTGAGCGCACTTACGGCGTGCGATTTGGTAAATACACTGAGCGCGCACTTTGTGCTTCGTGTTATATGTTCTTCATATACAAATTACTAAATTTTTATTTGATTTCAAATGAAAAGTAATGATATAATTCAGGCGACAAATTTTGTTAGTTCACTTGTTAGTTAATTTGTACCTCTTCCTTGGATGAACAAATTTTGTTTCGGTCATTTTTTCGTAGCTGGTAATATTCGTCTGAAAATTTGATTTTTATATTTTCAATGCTGTTTTTTACGAATAAAACAAAAACTACGCGTCATATCAAAAAGTGAATGATAAGAAATTTGTAGATCTTTTTTAGGTGCACAATTTTGGTGAGATGATCTTTTCTGGTATCTTGCATAGTTTGACAGCAAAATGGCTTTTTTGATTTTTCATTAATTTTTTGTGCGATCAAAATTTGAATTTTTTATTTTTCAAAAAATTCAAAAAGTTGTTATGAAAATATTATAGGGTGTTCAGGAATCAACGTTTTTCTCCTCCTGACTTTTTTTCATATCGTGCGTTTTTCGGCTTAAAATGTTCATTTTAGTTTGTTTTTTGGAATTTTGAAAATGCTATAACTCCAGTAATTTTTTTTTTATCACAAAAAGTCATAAGAATATTTTGTTCGTCATTTTGCGTACTACTAATAACCGTACATAGAATTTTCAAATCTTCAAAAAAAGTGGTCTCAAAAATTTTCAAAATGTGCTCACTTTTTGGATTTTCATCCAAAATAGCTGGTTAACGAACTCGTTCTCTATTTTTCGGCCATAAAAAAGTGTGCCAAAGCTCAATCAAATCTGATCATTTTTTCGAAAGTTATCGTGGCTACAGACAGACAGACAGACAGACAGACAGACAGACGGACAGACAGACAGACTACAGACAGACAGACACCTTCGTAAAAATCGTTTTTCCTGACTCAGGAGGTCTCAAAACGTGGAGATTTGATGAAAACCGACTATGTCAAATTTTACATAAAACCAATACCTTCTCATTAGTATGAGAATGTAAAAATTGAATAAGATATTATTTCAGCCTTGGCACAGATAACGTTGGATCAAGAAAAACAGATGTCTGTCCAAGGTTTTCTGTTCTATATCGTATGTCATTAAACAAACTATGTTCTATGACAAAGTTATCAACATGCAAGCTCACAGTTTGAACTATGATTCCAGCAAACCAGCGTTTTGTTGATCTAACGTTATATCTCTGATGTTGCTTCAATTTTGTTACGTCTGAATCATTCTTTTAGAATTTACTAGACTAGTAAATCGGACAAAATAAATAAATTTATAATTACATTAATGCACGTATTTTAGTTAGGAAACAAATTACAAAAAAAAAAAACGTTAAAACCCACCAAAAACCTGTGCGATCCATTCTCCAAAAGTAGATAAAGGACAGTTGATTAATGACGTAAGGATCAGTTTTTAAATTTTAAACCCCCTCCCGGCTATTTTAAGGATCCGTAAGATTTCTACGATTTCCTTCTCCCCTTCTTACGTAAAATTTTTTATTGTTCACTCAATATATCAATTATTTTTACCGCAAACGAGATTTCAAAATATTTATGAATATTATAAAGGATTTTAAACGATTCCGAGTAATTTTTATGACTTTTCAAGATCTGAAGGGATTTTAAGACATTCAGAAATATTCCCACCGATTTCAAAGATTTCAATTAATGTTAAAGGGATTTCAAAGAATTTAAGGGATCTCTAATATTTCGGAATATTTCACGGAGTTTCAAGGATTTGTCATGATATTTAGAGTTTTCGAGAGATTTCCTCGTATTTTAAATTATCACTCGTAGGAGTTTCCGGACCTTTCCCCCCAAAAAAGCCTTACGTATGTAAGGCGTTTGGTTTAAAATAGGTTTTATTATAAAGAATTACATGATGCGTGCGTACAGACGTATGTCCTGAGACTAACTGCCACTCTAGCGGTGACTAAACAGCAGCGCCGCCTAACGTTAGAAATACATAGTAATAACAATTTGAATTCGCTCACAGTTCGGCCATCCTGAACAAAGTTCGACTCGAACTTAATTAACAATCAAAAATGTGTTCGTTAAATCATAAAAGGATTAAGACTAATTGCTAGGACGCCAAGGCCTCATGTTGCTAGCCTCCCAAGTTCCTGTATAAGGTTTTTGTGTTACTTGGAAGTTTTCAACGTCCTTGATGACGTAACGATCGTTTCTTAAAACCTTAATGACCTCATATGGGCCTTTTGATACCGGCATGAGCTTTTTCGGAGCCCCGGGCGTACTGTCGAAATTTGATATCATTACATAATCACCACATTCGTATTTATTCGGATTCTTTCGCTTTTTATCGAAATATTGTTTGTTATAATCCTGACTTTTTTTAATTTTCTCTTCCGCACTAGCTCTCAACTTTTCTAAATCTCTAACTTTATCTTCAAGTCGAGCTTGTTCTAAACTTTCCCCCAAAACATCGACAACTTTGCCATGTTGGTTTACACCAAACAGAAGTTTGCTAGGCGTTTCTCCAGTCGATTTTTGGATCGTATTGTTTAGAGCGAACTCGGCTTCTGGAAGTATTTTATACCAGTTCTTATTTGTCGTTGGGTCTGACAATTTCGCGAGCATCGGACCCAAGACTCGATTCACCCTTTCGACTTGACCGTTCGCTTTAGGTGAAGCCGTTGCAATTAGAACGTGTTCTATGTTATTATCAGACAGAAAGGATTTAAATTCGTCGGACGTAAAACAGGGGCCGCGATCAGAGACAATGGTTTTCGGCCTGCTGTAATTCCTGAAATGATCTTGTAAAGCGTTTATTGTTTCTTTCGAATCAGTCGTCTTAACGGGATACAATTTTACGAATTTCGTGAATCCGTCTATCACCAGAAGAACATGTTGTTTTGCGGAAAGTTTCCTGTCTACTGGACCATAGTGGTCGATGTGAAATGTCGAAAATGGAACATTACCTTTAGGAATTGGGTTTAGGAAACCTTCTTTCCTGCCAGTAATCGGAGAGAACGCAATACATTTCAAACAATTGCTGATATAATTCTTAACTTTAGTCATAAGGTTTGGGAACCAGTAATTGTTCATAATCGAATTTGCGGTTTTCTCACTCGCTAGGTGCCCTAAGTTGTCGTGGTAGTTGTGAATCACATGATTCTCCATCTCCTCCGGGACATAAAAAAGGAGGTCGTCACCATGCTTGCGATATAGGATACCGTTCCTCATCTCATACAATTTATCTTGCGTTTTCTCGAGTTTCTCGCGTAATTCACAAATTTTCTTGTCTCGATTTTGACAGATAACTAGATTTGATTCTAATGAGTTTTCTTCGACGACCATGATATTTCGACTAAATGCGTCCACATGACACATCTTGGAGCCTGGTCTATGTTCGATGGTTTTTTCGTATCTTTCTAATTCTAAAGCCCACCTCGAGATTCTGTCGTTTACGTCCTTTTTGTCCAAAGTTTGTTTCAGAGAGTTACAATCCGTAAGTATTTTAAATTTAATACCCTGCAAGTACACTTTAAAACGTCGGAGAGCATAAACAATCGCGAGGGTTTCCAGCTCGAAGCTGTGGTACCTGGTTTCATAATCGGAAGTTCTTTTTGAAAAATAAAAAATCGGATGCAGCTGCTTATCTGCTTTACGTTGGAGTAACACTGCTCCGAAACCCACTTTGCTGGCGTCGCAGTGGAGTTCTGTTTCGTCATTCGGATTGTAAATGCTGAGAACTGGGGCTGAGATCAATTTTTGCTTAAGAGTTTCAAATGATTGCAATTCTAATTCAGTGAATTTAAATTTAACGTTTTTTCGCAGTAGGTCATAAAGTGGTTTGGCGATAATGGAGAACCTTTCAATAAATTTCCGGAAGTAGGAGCAGAGGCCAAGGAATTTTTGGACATCATGCGTGTTTTGCGGTATTGGAAAATTGGTTACTGCTTCTGTCCCCCTTTCCGTAGGTGCTACGCCTTTTTCAGAAACTTTATAACCCAAGTATTCTATTTCAGTTTGAATGAATTTACATTTTTCGATTCTCAGCTCCAGTTTGTTCTCAACCATAAGTGAAAAAACTTTCTCTAACGTACAGAAGTGTTGCTCTAAGGTTTCGCTCGCGATCATAATGTCGTCAAGATATGCGACTACTTCGCCTGTTTTTATTAATTCGGAAAATACAGTGTTGACGAAACGTTGGAATTTCGACGGAGCAACTTTAAGCCCGAAGGGCATCTTAAGGTATTCAAATTGTCCCAACGGAGTCACGAAGGCTGTATATTTAACAGAGTCATTAGCAACTGGAATATGGTGAAAACCATCCTTAAGGTCGAGTAAGCTGAAATACTTTTTATTTCGAAGTTTGTCAAGTTCGTCTTCAATAAGCGGAAGTGGATAGTTGTCGCGTAAAAGAAGTTTATTTAAAGTTCGATAGTCAATGCATAATCTCGGAAGCCCACTTTTTCTTTGAGTCAAAACAATCGGAGAAGCATAAGGCGATTCACTTGGTTGAATGACTTTTCTTTCTAATAACGAATCTAAAATCTGTCGTAATTTTTGTTTTTCAAAGAAAGATAATCTTCTAGGATTTAGACTGAAAGGTTCGTGTTCTATAAGCCTAAGCGTTAGTTCTGTATGAACATTCGGCGAATCCGGCCTTTCCGGTAATACATATTTATCAGTGAACAAGTCATTCAACCTTTTTCGCGTAGCAAAATCTAGATTCGGATTAATCTCAAGAGGAGGAACAGTCATTTGATCAGTCGAAAAATCAATGTCAAAAATTTCCTTAGTGACTTTGGCCTCATTTTCCGGAAGTGCTATCAAACCTAAATTGAGAGCCCATAGAGCATCACGACCTAACACAACAGCAGTAGACATAGTGTTATCCAGTACTACAATAAGCTTAATTTTTTTCGTGATATCCTCGAAGTTGACATTCGCTGAAATCGAACCTAACTGAACAAGTGTGCTATTATTAATGCCATTATACTTACGTCCGTCGTGTGGAGTAATAAATTCTGTGGGTACAAAACATTTCTTTATGAAGCTGATAGGGCTACCGGTGTCCAGAAGAGTATCCAATGTTGACGAACAGCCTGTCTCTCCGACGTCGATGTCGTATTTCAGCATCCTGAAGCACTTGGCGTTAAGTGGATTCTCAGGGGTTTCGTCGAAATTTTTTCCCTCCAGCGATGTCTCAGCTACGTTGGATACTTGTTGGTCAGAAGTAGTATCCGAATCAGTTATATTACTGATTTGTTGTCGATGTTTTGGCAGGAGTTTTTTGTTGGTACAATCTTTTGACAGATGACCCATTTCGAAACACCGGAAGCAGGCTCCTTTTTGTCTTAACGGTAATTTGCACTCCGTTGCCAGATGTCCGAATTTGCTGCAGTTGTAACATCTTGCTGTTAAACGGCCTGAACCAGAAGCTGAAGCAGGAGAGTCCTTTGAAGTCGTGTGAGCTTTTGATTCGTTGAGCTTTGGAGAATAGCTCTGAGAAGGCTCGGATTTCGGAGGGTCCTTCTTAAGCGATATTTTCTCAAAGGCCTTCAAAATCTCCTTTTTCTCTTTAAATTGCTGAATCCTGGCTTGATTCTTCATGCTGGTATCCGGAATTCCGTCAATCAAATAGTCCATGATTTCATCCTCGGGAATAGGGACTGCATTGCCGAGGATGAGTTTCTCATGAAAGTAGTCACTAAAGGTTTCGCTTGCTCTCCAATTTCGCTCCTCAAATTTTCTGCGAAGTGCCAACTTGTTCGGTCGATGGTCGAACATAGTTGCAAGTTCAGTAAACAAGTCGGTGACAGCCATACCGACGTATTCTGATTTGGACTGAAACCATTGAAGGGCTTTACCCTTTAATTTTGCAGCAAAGAGGAGGCGAGCATGAGCGTCATCTAAATCGTATGTTCTGGTCAGAAGCTCGAATTGGTTTTTCCACTTCGTATAATCAGAGTTCGACCCGTCGTAGTCGCCCAGAAGTTCCTTTAAAGAAGAGATATTGATGCGACGATGAGGTGTAGCTTCCTGGTTTTGGATTCTCGGAGATTCTCGTAGTATCTGGTTCTCTCTTCGCGCCAGATCTAATTCACGCTGTAGTAGGTCGCGTTCTCTTTGAATTAATTCCATTTCTCTCCTCATCGCATTGTTGGCGGTTGCAGAAGCGTTTCTCGTAGGGGTCGACTCTCTCAAGACCTGCTCTTCATCAATCTCCGGATGATTCAAATCCAATTCATCTTGGTATTGGACATTTTGGATACCTGAAGCCACTGTAATCCAATCTTCTGAAGGGTCGTGATCCGTAAGACGTTTGATTAGATCTGCCTTATTCCCTGAAGTTGGCAAATCAATACTCTTCAGCACTTCCTTCAAGGTCTGGAGAGTAAACATGGTCGGGTTAATTTTTGAAGGGCCCGGCATCTTGCTATTTTCGATTAACACAATTGAAAATTTTAATGAAAAAGAGAAATTCTGTTTCACGTATCAGAAGGTTATCGCACTGATTGAAATTAAATCGTGGCACAACAGGAGGTTCACTTGTCACTAAGCAGAAGTGTTATTAATCACCGAAGTTTGTGATCAAGCAGAAGTATCACTAAGCACCGAGGGTAGTGACTAAACAGAAGTGTCACTGAGTACCGGAGATAGTGACTGAACATAAGCGCCACTAAGTACTGAGGGCATTGACTGAACAGAAGTGTCACTGAGCACGGGGTTAGTGGCCGAACATAAGCGTCACTCAGTACTGAGGGTAGCGACTGAACAGAAGTGTCACTAAACACTGAAGGGTTATGTTTTGTCGCGACGGAAGGTTAGGCCAGGTTCACTCGTAGCAGAAGCATCATAAGGGACGGAAGGTTGGGATCACTTGCCGTGAACGTAGAGCAGCACTGGCGATAAGAGCGCCGTCGCGCGTTCACTTTCACAAACACTAAACATTTGAGACTGGCGTTCTCAAGCCGCCATTTTCCCTACATATTCCTTTTAGCGTCAGATGCACTAATCACTTCCACCGAACAGGATTTTCTCGGCGAAACAAACACATATTCCTTTTAGCATGGGATGCTCTAAACACTTCAATCGATCAGGATTTTCTCAGTGAAAAAAACACATTCCTTTCAGAAGTTCACTGCACATGAGGCGATTCACTACCCGATTCACAAGTACGAGCTATACCGATTCCGCGTTGCGTCGTTACGCAAAATTTCAGTTTCTTCGGCTTTCCCGAGCAGCAACTGACTCGAATAGTAAACAGAAGACCGGCGCGGTAGCTGGATACATATGGGATGTATCCCACTTCTGATTTTGTAAGGCGTTTGGTTTAAAATAGGTTTTATTATAAAGAATTACATGATGCGTGCGTACAGACGTATGTACTGAGACTAACTGCCACTCTAGCGGTGACTAAACAGCAGCGCCGCCTAACGTTAGAAATACATAGTAATAACAATTTGAATTCGCTCACACGTAATTATTGGAAGCTCCCGAACCCAAAGTAAATAATCGTCGAATTTCGCTAGCTTTGTTGACAGAACTGCACCTCAATCAGTCAATAACCGTTATGGCTCATGTGGGTTAAAAAGTTAAGAAATTTTGAAAAAGTTGTAATAAAGTAAATATAAAACATGAAAAATAAAAATTGATGAGTGATGATGACTCTGATTTTCTATTTAAATGTATTGTTTCTTTTGACAAGTACAACAGCGATACCCTGGCTTTGCTGGTTTTGCATCCTTACAGTTCTTCTAATTTAGGTACTTTTTTTTTGTTCATCTTAATTTGGAATGTTTGAAATGTCATTCGGAAAAGAATAGTTTTTTCGAAAATTCGCGTTTTTCTGTCATCATAAGTTAGGTTTGGTAGGTGTTATAGAATGAATTAATGATCCACCTTCTACCCACTCGTATCAACCTTAAAAAATATCTGGAATGAGAAAGATTACACATTTCAGCTGCTGTGATTTTTCATAAATTAATAATAGTTTGAACTATTTTATAATCAATAAAGTGATTTCAAGGTACAGCATACTTACGATAAATTGTAATTCTTGATAATTAAGTACTACCATGCCCATGTCTAATACCAGAAGAATGCTAGAAATTTTTCATTAAAACTGTTGTAAAGCTTATGTAATTCTGCGTCGAATAACCCTTGATAAAGATATTTTTCACCATTTGAAGAAAATATACTGCATGATAAGTTTAACAAAAAAATGCAACAATTTCTCGAATTTTGTACCTTGACTTCAAAACATGGCGTGGCATGAGAAATATATAATGCAAAAATCTGAAATTTATACCACACAGTTTTTAAAGTACGATCTTCAATTTTATCGGATGAAACTTGAAAAATATTCGCGGGTATATATATCACAGCACGAGTTGAATTTGAGATAGGTGAAAAATCTGAGAAATTCTCAGCGATCACCGCTCTCGTGACCGACAGCAGTGATCGCCGACTGAAACTTGCCACAGATACGCTTGGACATTTTTAGTCATGCCGCACGTTGGAGTCGAGGTTCAAAATTCGAGAAATTCTTGCATTTTTTGATAAATTTCTTAGGTGTTATATTCTCTTCAAAATGTCACAAATATCTTTATAAGGGGTTATGCGACGCGGATTTTCATAGGCCTTCCAACGGGGTTTTAAAAAAGTTTCTCGCTCCTTTTTTGAACGAGTAATGATGTTTCAAACTCAGCAGTGATTTTTTATATAACTCGCGCTAGTCGTAACGACCATTTCTGACGTTAGTGTAATTTCCTGAAAATTTTTTCTACGGGAATAGTTATTTGAATATACAATCATCATTTAAATACGGAAATCTTTTTTTATGCAAACTGACGCAATTAAAGGCTCCCCTACATAGTTGATATTGTTCACCAGTAGTTTTTCAAAATTATTAAAAGTTCATGTTATGCTTGTGTAAAAAATTTCATACATGTACATTTTTTTCTCTAAAAAATCAGGTGCAGATGGATTTGGATATCTCCCGTATGAAAACGTTATTGTAGACATGAGGGGTCGCAATGCATCGGTTTTCAACTTATATTTGATTGCAGGCGTAATTCTTAACTCAACCGAACAAGCCACCACACTATAGCCACACTTCTACATACCAGCGGTCAGGACGGTTCGAGCGACAGACTCTAAGAAATGTAACCGCGCGAGACAATACTGTCAGGGACAGACTCTCAATAATCACAAGCCTTATTAGAAATAGTACAAATTTTTGAATTACGAATTTTGCTTTATATTGTAACTAAATCGAATTGAAGAGGCTCAAAAAGGTATAAACAGCCGTAAAATGCAAAACTATATGAATTTTGTGAAAAATTTGGCTTGATAAAGTCAACACTGTACAATTCTCACTCTGGGAAACATGCGCGGTATTTTATATATTTAAAAAAGAGAAAAATGGCTCTTTCACTTGTCTTTACGTTGATGACAAATTCGATCGTACCCACCGAATAGCACTGAACTTGACGGGAACATGCACAGTACTCGTTGCTACTGCAATATTCGAGTATTTGATAATAATTTAAAAAATATCTGAGGTTTCACTAGCGAATAAGAATAAGACATCATACCAAAGCTGTCATGATTTTTATTCAAAAAGAAATTGTACTTCTTGCTGCATATGATTAAAAGTAATTTTTTTGACGCATAAAATACCAAAGAATCAAAAGATGAAATTTCCACATCCTAAGATATTTCATTACAAAAACCAAAGTCGGTCTTACCCTGACGAAATACAGGTTGTTAGAAATAATTAAATGTTTAAATCATTTCTCATTTAAGATAAATTATGTATGTAAATATTAGATACAATAATATGGAACATGAAATTAAAAAAAAAACGGATGAATTCTACGTCTTATTAACTTTTTATAGAACAATGAATGTTAACCGGTCGATCTTGCCCCGCTCTTCCCTATTCCAAATGTATAGTACTATAATAGCTATAAAGATGATAATTCCGGATACAAAAAAAATACTTTTTGGTTAGTTATATTTTTCTTATTTATTCGATGATTTGGGTACTGATCATAAATTCAATTATAACTATCAATGAAGAAAATTCTGAAAATTATTATTACATATTGTATTACACTTGTATTGAAATCTAATGTAAATGTAAAATGTAAACTAATATTGTATTGTAATCTTTCAACAAATAAAAACTTGAATTTTCAACGACAGAAAACGAAAAATAGTGAAATTTTCAGTTTATTTCCGAGGCATGGATTATACATTTTGAACATGGAAGATACAATTCGATATTAATATTATAATTAAATAAGTAATTAGACTAATGAAAGTAAGTAATTAGTAATTTTGAGCTGAAACAGAAAAAATCGTGATAGAAGAAAGCAGCGCTGGTGGGTATCGAACACGGGTCTCCAGGGCAGCAGAACAGAGACTTTTTCCTGTGGTAAGACAAATTATAAGATTTAGAAATTTGATGTTCCTCTTGAATCTGAACGCATATAACGTCATTCGGCATTGAATTTCCTATTTTAAATGAGAATTTTTGCAAAACACTACACAGTGAGCCAGAAACCACAAAAAGTGGCCAAATATCACGGGTCAAAATTTCTATGAAGTAAATATATTTTGAAAATCTAGATACTTCGAATTATGTTTTTTGGTGTATTATGTTATTTTGACTTCTTATTGTCGATTGACAAATATGCAAAAATTAAACTTTGAACTTGCTTTATAGAGGTTAGATATTATGAAAAATGAATATGTTATCTGATAATGGTTTAAAATATAGGATTATTTTCCTCGTACGTCTACATTATGAAGCGATCAAGTACAAAAGGTGAAAGAAGAGTTATACGAGGCAGAATACGTCAAGCGTTCTCACCTAAAATTATTGTTTTTTTTCGGGTTGAAATTTGGCTGAATTATAGTCCTAGTGGACCTATAATAATAATTCATCAAACCAAAGGTCCATGCATCAACATGTTGTCAATATACAGCGACCTGCAGTTTTCACTTTTTCAGGTACTTTTTCACCTTCACATTAGTGTAACTTCTTTTAGGATTATTCTATTGGACTCTTATCATAGTGTTTCGGAAAGCTCTTTTCATGTCATTTAAGACTATCATAACCATTTTTTTCATTATGATTTTTTGTTTGAAAATTAAAATTGATTTTTTTAAGAAAAACATATTAAAAATTTTGTTTCTTTTTCAAAAAAATGCTTTTTTTTACACTCTTTGCAGTCGTGTAGAAGAAAAAGTGGGCTGGAAATAATTTCATGGTCAAATCAAGATTATAGAAAAGCTATTTAAAAAAAACATTTTTCTTTAAATATGGTTTTTTTCAAAAAATTAATTTTAATTATGATTTAAAGAAAAAATCATGATGAAAACAATATTCGTTATGATGGTCTTAAACCACATCAAAAGAGCTTTCCAAAAGACTATAATAAAACGACAGTCGGATAATCCTAAACAAAGTTACGCTAACATGAAGGTGAAAAAAACACCTGCAAAAGTGAAAACTGCAGGCCCCTGTATATTAACAACCGGTTGATAATTGGAACTATGGTTTGGTGAATAATTATAGGTTTCATAAAGCACTTTCCGTCGATTATCTATTCCCAAACATTCTCTTCGACATTTCGCGCATTTTTATATACTACTGCCAACAGCCATACCACGCTGAAAAAACCAGTTCTCGTCAGATCACTGAAGTTAAGCAGCGTTGGGCGCGGTTAGCACTTGGATGGGTGACCATTCGAGAAAACTGAGTGCTGTTGGCACATCGTGGGTGTGGTGAGCCCACACTTGTAGTTATTTACTACAAGTTATCAACCTAGAAACACTACCCGAATCGGGTAGTGTCACGCCTACCCCGAAAGGGAAATGGCTTAATGGTATACTGCAAAAGCAGCAAAAAAATAAAGAAAATTAATTTTCCGAACGAATCGTGGAATTTCGAAATTTGTAATTGAAAAAAAAAATGTTCTCAAATGTCTTATTAAAATTTATAATGCGTAAAAAGTTAAATGAAAACGTCTCATAACAAAATTTCATGAAATGTTTACCAAAATTTATCTCTTAATAATTTGATATCAAGTTAGCGATTTTGAATCTCGCGGGGAACAAAGATGGCATCTTGCATATTCCCATCTAATATAGTACCTTACTCGAGTTAGTCAAAATGAGGTCCATCAAACTAGCACCCCCACAATCGAAATTCCCAAATTTCTTTGTATCAGAATATTGGGCTTTTTTTGGCTGTATTGCCCATTTTTGGGCTCCACTACTTTTTTTGAAAATTCAAATTTGGAGTGTAGGTGCTGGCTTGACTCAAGCCAGCACCTCCGCTACATAAAAATTTGAAAAAATTAAAAATCAAAGGGGACAGAATTTTTTTTTTTTTGGCTCTTGAATGCACTAAACAAAATTTCCAAAAAACACCCCTATGCACAAAAAAACACCCTCTAAGTAAAAACTCAAACCTGGAAAAAAATAGAAAGTAGTGTTGGGCTTTTCTTGGACTCATGAATGCTTGATTTTTTTTTGCAAAAACCACCCCTAGATCTCAAAAATCAAACGCCTATCTATGAATTCGAATTTAAATTTTCAAGGAGCCTAAAAATCAGAGACTCTATTCACCCTATAAAATTCCGAGTCCCAAACATCAGAAACTCCATTTACAAAGTAAATTTCTAAAAAAGATTATTTTTTGACAAAGTCACATCTGCTTGGTATTAAGGGCTTGCTTCTTAACGTTAAGGGTAGGAACCCAAAAACCGGTTTTGGTATTTTCGAGGAGCCCAAAAATCAGAGACCTTATTTACACAATAAAATCCTAAAAAAGAATTTTTTTCAGTAAATTCGTACTGACGGTCTACTGAGGGGTTTGTTTGTAATGTTTATGGTTGTAGCGCAGAAGTAACTTGCGACAATGCGGTTTTTCGGAATTTAAGAGCCGATGAAATGCCAAGCCGATGGTGGAATTAAATTTTTAGTATTTTGTGATTTTAAACAGTGGAGGTGCTAGGCTATGGTATACAAGCATTTTGTACAAGAAAATTGATTTTTTTAAAAGTAAAGGTGCTCACAAATTTTAATTGGGGCCCAAGAGAAGCCTTAAAAAGTTCCAAATTCTGAGCTATGAGTAATGCCGAAATTATATTGTGGAGTTGCTATTTTAATGAACCTGGGTACCATACAAAAATTAAAGACACTGAATTGTTTATAACAATTTAAAGACGGAAATTTATTTATTCAATTTTTGGAAGTTGAAATTACTAAGAGAGTGAGGGGGGTCGAAAACGTCAATCTTGCAGGAAGGTGAACCTTAGGATTCTGGACAACTAAGAA
This sequence comes from Andricus curvator, assembly GCA_932195095.1. Classification (NCBI taxonomy): domain Eukaryota; kingdom Metazoa; phylum Arthropoda; class Insecta; order Hymenoptera; family Cynipidae; genus Andricus; species Andricus curvator. The sequence goes on from CAKNYM010051103.1 coordinate 213,979, forward strand.
AAATGATAAATATCCAATTGTTCGTAATAATTGAAAGCCAGGAATTTTTTGAGTCACCTTTGAGAAATGTAAATTACTAAGACAGTGAAGGGGTTAGAAAACGTCAGTCGTTTTGGTCGATGGTACATATGGTTCTGGGCAACTCTAAAAATACTCAAAAATACCAAGACCGATTTTTGGCCTCCAACCCTAAACGTTAAAAAACAACCCCTTGATACCACACAGATATGACTTTATTAAAAAAGAATCTTTTTTAGAATATTACTGTGTAAATAGAGTCTCTAATTTTTGGGCTCCTCAAAAATTCCAACACCGAATTTTGGGCTCCAACCCTTAACGTTAAAAATCAACCCCTTGATACCACGCAGATGTGACTTTGTCAAAGAATGATCTTTTTTAGATATTTACTTTGTAAATGGAGTTTCTGATGTCTGGGACTCGGAATTTTATAGGGTGAATAGAGCCTCCGATTTTTGGGCTCCTTGAAAATTCAAATTTGAATTCATAGAAATTTTTTTGAAAAAAAATCAAGCATTTGTGAGCCCCAGAAAAGCCCAAAACTACTTTCTATTTTGTATTTTCCATGTTTAAGTTTTTACATTAGGGGTTGTTTTTTTGTACATAGGGGTGGTTTTTCATAATTTTGTTTGATGCATTCGAGAGCCCAATATAAGCCGAAAATTGTGATGAACTTTGTTTTTTGTAAATTTTATTTTTGGCAAGAGGGTTGTTTTTTTGCACATAGTGTGTGATTTTTTGAATTTTTTTTGTGGATTCAAAAGCCCAAAATAAGTTCAAGATTGTAGTGTACTTGGTTTCTTCCTAGTTTGAGTTTTTACATAGGAAGTAGTTTTATTTTCGGTAGGGGTAGTTTTTGGAAATTGGTTGTTGGCGCGTTCAAGAGCCCAAAAAAGCCCAAAATTCTGTTGTCTTTGATTTTTAATTTTTTCACATTTTTTTTTGTTTGAATTTTCAAAAAAAGTAGTGGAGCTCAAAAATCGGCAATACAGCCCAAAAAAGCCTAAAATTCTGATACAACATTTTTTGGGAATTTCGACTGTGGAGGTGCTAGCTTGATGGACCGGTCAAAATGCTCCTCTAGACGAGTAAGTCTGTCCACACTAGAATTACGCTATGTGTATAATACAGGTTTCCAGTTGCTTTCAATTAATGCAATTACACTATTTACATGCGCAGGTGTTTAATTTTGCCTACATACACTGCACCACGCCTGTCCAGATAGGGGAAATTTCGTCGAAATTGCTCATTTTCTAGATGGGATTTTAACACCACCGACGACGTCTACTCATTTAACTTCACGAGAGCGAACACCCCCCAAGCCTCTGGACCTGAGAAGAGGGTAGTGGTGGTGGAACTCGAACATGTGGCGATTGAGTCGATTTCCCCTATCTGGGCAGGCCTGCCCAGATGGGGGATATATACCCAGATATATAAAACCAAGTTTTATATAAGTGCGAAGACAAATCCAACTTTGGCCACTTTTATTGGATTCTGTCCCACCGTGCACTATATTCGAGTGTTTTTCCTCTTATTGCAGCTTCCTCATGTGAATGGTAATTTTTCTAACCTATTTTGCAACTTATGTTATTCAAACTGCTAGTTATTGCAAATATGATTTTATTATTTATTTTGTGCATATCACTTTTTCCCAACTACATTTAGCCATCGAAAATATAAGAATTTCCAACACTAAATGGCAATTCTTAAGTTTGGAGTATATTTGTAATTGATACGGACAAAATATTAATTCGTATCGCTATGGCAATTAATACTATTTTATCGATTATATCTTAAATTGCCATCGAACTCTCCTAAAAGTAAATATTATAATACTAAATTTTACAGCGAATAGTTTCTCCTTTTACAGAAATAATGGATGAATATAATACTCGAAGATAAAGCGAGAGCATATATTGACACTTTCGATAAAAATTTATAGGGGGAAAATATCCTCAATAACAACGGTGAAGTTTTGGAGATTGAAAATTGCTCAATTCGATCCTCGTAAAATAGAAAATAATATTTCCATACACGCATCACGAGGAGAAACTAGATAGGGAATTTATACATTACACTGTGACAGAATGTGACAATAATTTACGACTAGCATTCTCCAGAGTAAATTGGATAAGCTGAATTGAAGTGCTTGGTTTTATTTATTAAATCGAATAATTTTGAGATGCTAAAATTTCTAGTAATTTGAATCTTTATTACAAAGCTGAAATTTCAAGCATTATCTTCTTAGGAGAATATTCGTGATCAATTTTTATTTTATGGAATTTCTGTTTTCTTTCTATAAAATTCATTAGTTCAGATTCGAATACATTTTCCGTGAGAGGTTACCCCTATTTTAAAATACCGAATATATGAAAAAATTTGAGAGATTTACTCTTCTGTTAATTTTTTTCGATTAGATAGGGCTTGTAAAGGTCAGCGAATTTAAAACTGTGCAGGGAATGTCAGAGAAAGCCTGAAAGAGTTAGGGAATTTTCGATAAACTTAAGTTGAAGTTCAGGGGTCATCCGCAAATTATTTAAGCCGTTTTTGTGAAATTTTCAATCTCCCACCGTGTAGAATACTCACAAAATTTTACCAAGATTTTATTTTAGGGAATCAACATACATAAAATTCTGTTAATTAAATAAACGTCGAACCTAAATGAAATTAGATTTAGAAAATCAATTGTGTTAATAACAAGTAAATCTTGAAAACGCATAATTTTTTATTTCTTTGGTTGAGAATTCATCTGATGGTAAAAAATGTTATAACTTTGTTAAAAATTCCACAATTATTTTGGTAAATAATTCATTTTTTTGGCTTTAGCATTTAAAAATTCTGTTGGAAATTCACTTTATTCGTTGAAGATTCATATCTTTGGTTTAAAAGTTCCTTTTTTTCAAAGAAAAGTCTTTTTGATAGGAAAATTTAACTTTTTGAATGACATTTGTTCTTATTAACTGAAAAATCTTTCTTGGTTCAAAATTCAACTCTTTTGTAGAGAATTATTCTCTTTGATTTGAATAGTTATCTTTTTTTTTTGTTGAGTATTCAACTGTTTTGTTGAAAATTCGTATTTTGTAGTCGAACGCAACTGTTCTTGATTTAAAATCATAATATTTTTTTTTGTTTTTGGTTAAAATTCATCTCTTTGTTTGAAAATTTACTTGTTTGGTTGAAAATTCATGTATTTTGTGGAAAATTCGTCTTTTTGGTAGAACATTAATCTTCATGGATAAAATGTCATCTGTTTGGATGAAAAATCAATTACTTAGATAAAAATTGATCGATTTTGATAAAAAAATACAATACCTCTAAGTTGTAACATATGCATATTCACTATTTTTTTTCAATTCCTAACGTAAAATCTTCCTATTGCATTCCGCCCCCACCCTATTGAGAAATAATAAGATTTTATCAAACTCCTCTTCTCCCCAAATCGTCTTACATACTTTGTGGATGATCCCTTATAAAATTCTTTATGACTGTTGTCACTAAAACTCTTTAGAATACATTTAGAAACAAACATTTTTTTAAATTGAAATTATTGATCTCTTAGGATACCTGAAAGAAAAATTTATAATCATCAGGGAAAATCAAAAACTGGTACAACAAAAGTCAGGAAAACTCAGGGAATTTCAAAATTCGTATTTCTTAGCAACCCTGTTAGATGATTCAGTTCAGTAATATAACAGATCTAATTTTGAAGACAAATCTTTGTTGAATTGGAAATTAAATTTGATTTAGATGCATATATTTATGTGAACAATACATTTTTATTGGATGGTTGCTTACATCTGGTGTCTATTATGTGCACCAGACGTGCATTATGACTAGTGAGCGAGCACTCATATTTTTACGAGTTCTTCCTAGAAGAACGTTAATAAATGCACTATGAAGGTGATGAATGAAGAAAAGAGGGGAAAATGCAGGAGATGATGAAAAGTGCCGTATCGGATTCAACTTTCATATTCCGTTTCCAACTCATCGGATCTGCAGAAACGACGAAATGGTGAAATGCAATACGCACGTAGAAAAACAAGAAAATTTCTACACACTTCAAGGTAGATGGCCATAAAAGGTGCAAAGAGAAAAAGCCAGAATTTTGTGTTCGACTTTGTTTGATAAAAGTCAAAAATAGAACACAAAACATACAAACATAATATCTTAACAGACTTCACACCTCAAAACCCTCTTAAAATAGAAAAAATGAGGTGATTTTTCACGAAAACAGGGGAATAAATTCTTTCAAATACAATTAATATATAGGTACCATATTACATTTAATATATATTGCTTACGATTTCAAGTCGAAATATATTGCAATTTCAACCAAATATTTGAATTTTCTATCAAATAGTTGAATTTTCAAGCAAAGAGAGGAAATTTGAACAGAATAGTTGTATATTGAACAGATAGTTTAATCTTCAAGCCAAAAAGATGAATTTCTAACGAGGAACTTTGCTGTCAAAATAGAAGAATTTGCCAAAAGACAAAATTTTTAGCGAAACAGTTGAATCCTTGAAAAAAAATGACGTCCGAAGATGAATTTTGAAATAATTGGTCGAATACTTAAACGAAAAAGATTAAAACTTCATCAAAAACAGTATCATTCTGAACTAAATAGTTGAATCTTCAAGAGCAAAAATTTCAACAAAAAAGTTGAATTTTCAACTAAAATGATGAATCTTCACAAAAAAATGAAGTTTTAATAAAGATGTTTAACTTTTAACCGCAAGTAGTTCAAGTTTCTATCAAAAAATATGAATTCTCAACTAAAAATATAATAGTTGATATTGAAGTCAAAAAAAGATTTTACTTTTAAATAAAAACAGCCCAAATGACCCAAAAAATGAATTTTCAACAAATTCTTCAATATAATACTTTAATCAACAAATATTTTAATTATAAATCAACAACAGTTGAATTCAGCCAAAAAGACGAATTTTCCACAGAATAGTTGAATTCTCAACGAAAACAGATTAATTTTCATCCAAACAATCGCATTCTCAACCAGGAAAGATAAATTTTTCACCAAAAGAGATAAATTTGTAACCAAGAAAAATTTCTCATTCAAGAAAGAAAAAAATGTAAACCAAATTGTTCAAATTTTAAGCCAAAACGGCGAGTTCTCTTGAATTTTCTACTTAAAAATATGAATTTTCAACAAGAACGTTAATTTTTAACCCAATGGTTCAGTTTTGAACTGAAAACTATCAATTTTTCACCAAAAATGGAACAGCTACATTTGCAGTTCAAAAAATTGGTTGTCAACCAAACAAAACGAATTAAAAAAAAAATTTTGATTTTCAACTAAAAAGATGGATTTTGAACTACTCAAATAAATTTTGAACAAAAAATATTCTTAATTTAAAAAATCGAATTTCAACGAAAAATATCTAGTTGGATTTTCTTATTGGGTTCTATTAATTCAGGTTGCATTCAAGCAAAAAACTAGAAAAAGGGGAGGCTTCTTGAAAACAGGCGGAAAAGGAGAATTTATGTAAAAAATAGGAAAGAGTGTGAAATCTGTATTTAGATGCTTTACATATAAAATAAAATCAATAATTTTCATTTTTTGAATAATTTCAAAAAATAGTTATTCAGACTTATATTTTCCACGTGTGATGTCACATTTTGCGTTAATCTCTCCACTCCTATGTCATGAATCGTTACAAAATCTCTTACTCCCCCGCCTCTGAAAGTGTGATGTAGTTTTTGAACGGCCCGTAAATAAAATTATCTTTTTTAATATAATTTGGTCGAAGAAGTTATGTTTCATGATTTTGAACATTGGAGTTCCGAAATCAGATAACATTTTGCTAATATAAATTATTTATGGATCCCATTTAAATGATACAGTAAAATTGCGTTGAAAAAATATTCGGCTTTATAATTTAAAACCACATTTGGCGAATGATCCGACTGAAATATTGATGTAATGAGGTGAAAACGTTTGATAGTATTTGTTTAGAACTTAAAAATTAAAATTTAAGAATTTTGAATTAGATTAAAATCAAACTCAAAATCCCATTTAACGTCCTATAATCAAGTTAATGTATAGAATTTCTGAAAATAAAACAAGAATTCAACGATCAAATTTAGACAAACACCACAAAATGCTCCTATTGCAATTCCTAAAAACAAAAAAATTTCTTTCTTTGCACAAAAATAAAAAAGAGGAAAGAAAGATGAGAAGGCAACCAACCAAATCCCCTTCCTTCTCTTTTTTATTTATTTTGTCTTTTTTTTATTATTATCAAATTACAATATGAAAGCATGCAAAATATTTATATTATATATATTTATAATATATTTATATAGTTATATAATATTTATTTATATAATATATATATATATATATATATATAATATTTATATTTATATTTATGGTAAATATTGTGCGTGCTTTCATATTTTGATTTGATAATAATATAAAGAAAAGACGAAAGAAATAAAAAAGAGAAGGAAGGGGATTTGGTTGGTTGCCTTCTTATTTCTCTCTCCTCTTTTTTATTTTTGTGCAAAGAAACAAATTTTTTTGTTTTCAGGAATTGCAATAGGAGCATTTTGTGGTGTTTGTCCAAATTTGATCGTTGAATTCTTGTTTTCTTTTCAGGAATTCTATACATTAAAAATTAAATTAGTTCAGTCTTGGCATATATGTTGAATAAAATAAAAAGAAGTTGCGAGATGATTAGGGGATGGATTTCTGGATTGTTGAACAGGGTAGGAGAAGGTCCGACTAAAAGATGCAATATGGGCGCGTTGAAAGCTCCATTCCGGAGGGCCTATTGGTTCGAACCGAAATAGATGCTATATTGCCTGACTTGATTGAAAGAATACTTATCTATCCAATAATCAAAGGGACTGATTTGGTGATTTCCATAAAATTTACTACCCTTTTTTATATTTAGCTTTTTACGTTCTAGCGTCTGTAATTAACAAAATACTATTAATTTGATTATAAACCACGAGAAAGCTTATTTTTGTTACTTTTGTAATGCAATTAAGTGTTCTCATAAGAGCAGTGTGCCTAATTTGACATATTGGGCGAAGCCTGGTTTTTACACCATCATCGACGGACTAGGTTGCAGCCAAGAGCATGTTGAGGGGACGTACAGCTTAAGATGAGATCGGAACCACTAGAACCTCGGTAAAAGTACATAGAAAAAATTCTGGAGGTACCAGGTCAGGGATCGAACCCCGGACCTCTAGTGTGAAGTCCGAACGCCTGATCGCCTCAGCAACTGAGGCTCCCACGATTATTATTCTTATGAGAAAATTCTCGCTTTCACAACCTTTGCTCAATATAGATTAAAAATTATCTAGTACATAAAGGGATTTAGTGTCATGGATATTACACTGGCACCGCCATTTACAGGGGGTTCCAGGCTTGGCCTCAATGTGCTTCACAGTAAATCGGGGTTTTTCGAACTGTTCTGCTTCTTCTTGCTTGTGGCTTCTTATGGTGCCGAACCGTAAACTGCACAACTCCGCTGACCTTGCAAGCGTCTCCCACTCGCCTCTTTGGGCCAACTTAGAGATCCTCTACAGAGAGTAGAGACAAAGTTTTGCCGCTGTACCGGAACCACAGACTTTGCACGAATCACGAAGCTCAATTAAAAAAAATCTGTTCAATGATTGGCCGCTGTACCGGAACCTCTACTGCTTGTCACAACTTTCCCTTGAGGATCCCTAGACCACCTCATCGCCGAATGCAACGGTATATCAGGTTCCCGTAAATCGCGGTCCCAATGTAGTATCAGATTTCTGGGTGGTCGCAGGTAAGGGAAAATCTGGAACTTTAAATAACTGTCAAGAATAATGAACTTGACATTTTTAAATTCTGAATTCAACTTTTCTTATTACGTTTAGAAAATATTCTAGGTTAAAAAATTCACAAGATTAAGATTCTGGCCTTTGAATATTATTCGTCAGGGAAAATGAGAAATTGGTCAGGGATAAATTGGGAATTTTGAAAATTAAGTTTTGCGGCCTTTTCGTGTTTGTCTTATATTTCTCGTTCGTTCTTTTTAATTTTTTTAATTCAGTTTAAAATTTTATTGTTTTGTTGAAAATTCAATACATTTATTAGAAAGTCATCCTTCTTGGTTGAAAATTCACCTATTCTGTTTTAAATACGTCTTTTTGTTGTGAAAATACATGTGTTTTAGTAGAAATTTCATCTTTTTTATATAGAAATTCAACTTTTTGGTTGAAATTTAATCTTCTTTTGTCGAGTCGTGGGTTCATCATTGCAAGTCCTTCGAGCCTCCAAGTCGGAATCTTGGCGCTCTAAACTAATTCTGTTTCAGAGCCTTATCTCAAGCGTTCTTTTTTTACACCATAGGGATCTGGGGTTTGAGGTATTGTAAGGAGGTAGAGATAATCCACACTACTCTCTTCTAGAGAGTTTTGGGCCTGCCTTCATACACTCCAGGTTACGCGTTGCGACTGGAACTAGGCCGTGTTCCACTAGCACACAACATATTAAAGATGGCCTTGAATTGGCTAAAGAAGGTTTTGGGTATGGGTGAAGAGAGGCTTACTAAAGTTTGTTTGAAAGGTCTACAGGTACTTGCAGACTCAGGTAGGGCAGTTCCCAAAATTAATTGGGTCCTGCAGCTAAAAATCTTATTACGTTGTACGGAATGGAGGCCATATGGCCCGGATTGGACTTGGTGGGTTTACAGAACAACAAGGATTTAATCCTCGCGAAATTCGAGGCCTATCTTTAGAGATGCGGACCTGTACAGGCTGAGTCAGACACCCTCTCATCAGGTGCTGCCTTACATATGGATCGTTCCCATGGGACAGCAATATCCTTATGGCGGAATACCGTTTAGATACGTTAAACTTCTTGCCCAGGTGCGTCTTATGGGAGATATGAGGGGTAGATTCTCATTGGGGGATCTTTCTTTTGGGTACACTAGGGGGAAACTCTGCACAATGTGCAACCTGGGAGTACAAGAGAATCTTTTTCATTTGTTGGCAGAATGCCCTATGTATAGGGATGTCAGAAAGGATTGTTTCAACTCCGCGGTTAGCCTTACAGCCTCGGGCCCGTTCTGGATTGCGCTCCTGAATTCCCCGGATGAAACAGAATTATTGCATGTCGCTAAATACTTGTCCAACGTACTGGAACTTAAGGCTTTTATAATATCTCCGTAGTGTAAATTGTGTACATTTTATTAATAGTTTAGTAGAGTAGCTTATCGTTTAATTCAACCCCTTTGTACAGGTCTTTTGACCTAAACAAATATCGCAGCTGACATTAGCTATTATATATGTATTGTGTAAGCTATAGTTAAATAAATAAATAAACTATTTTGTTAGAAATTCGTATTTTTGGTTCAATTGAATTGTTTTTTATTTAAAATTCAAATCTTTTTTGTTGAAATATATTTATTTATCTACTATTTCATTATTCGTTTGAAATGAATATTTCTTGTTAAAGATTCATCATTTAAGTTGAATAATCATCTCTTTGGTTGAACTAGTTTGTTGAGACATTTTTAAAGGTTTAATTTATTTTATGAAAATTAATTTTTTAAATTAATTTTTTAAACTGAAAACATAAATTTTCCAATCTTGGTTGAAACTTGATTTTTTTGGTTGAAAATTCGTATTTTTGGGTAGAAAAATAATCTTCTTGGATTGAAATTTTCTCTTCTTTTTGTAAAAATGCAATAGTTTTGTTGAAAATTTATATTTTTGGGTTAAAAATTCGTCTCTTAGCTTGAAAGTTGAATAATATGGAGGAACTTTTTTTTTCTTGGCTAAAAAATCTTAATTCATTGAAAAATTGACTTTTGAGTTTAGAGAGTTCATCATTTTAGTTCAGAATTCATCTCTTCAGTTGGAAAATTTACTATTTTGTTGAAAATTCGTTTGTTTTTTGTTTAATGTAATTTTTTTCAACTGAAAACGTAATGTTTCCATTTTTGATTACATTTTTTTCTAGTATAAAATTCGTCTTTTTTGGTAGAAAACTAATCTTTCTGGTTCAAAATTTCCTCTTTTTTTGTTAAAAATGCAACTGTTTTATTGAAAATTACATTTTTTGTTTTAAGTTAATATTCTCGGGTTGAAAATTAAACTTTTTAACAGAAAATTCGTCTTTTGACTTGATAGTTCATAAATATGAATTAACTTTCTTTTTATTTCTTGACTGGACAATCTTAATTTATTGAAAATTCGTCTTTTGAGTTCGAAAAGTCATCATTTTAGTTGAAAATTCATCTTTTTGGTTGAAGATTTTACCATTTTGTTGAAAATTCGTTTTTTTTTATTTACAGTAATTTTTTCAACTGAAAACGTAATGTTTGCATTTTTTATTGTATTTTTTATCAGTTGAAAATTCGTCTTTTTCGATAGGAAACTAATCATCTTGGTTTGAAATTTCGTGTTTTTTGGTTAATAATAATTCTTTAAAACTTCTTGGTTGAAAATCCGTCTTTCTGGTTTCCAAATTCATATCTTTTGGTGGAAATTTCATATTTTTTGGTTGTAACATAATTTTTTGTTGAGAATTCATCTTTCTAGGTAAAAAACCCATCTATTTGGTCAAAAATTCAACGATTTTGTTGAAAATTTGATTACTTTGTCGAAAATTCAACGTTGGTTGACAATGTAACTATTTTGCTAGGAATTCCTTTTTTTGTTGAAGTATCAACTATTACATTTTTCGTTGAGAATTCATCTTTTTGTTGAAAATTCAACTTTTTGGATTAAAAACTCAACTGTCTTTTGACAAATTCGTCTTTTCAGCTCTAAGGTTCAACTATTTGGTTGAAAATGCAACTGTATTTAGTTAAAGTTTAATCTTTTTTGTAGAAAAAATCGACTATTTGGTTGAAAATTAATCTTTGTAAATAGAAAATTTAAGTATTTTGTTGAAAAGTCATCTTCTTTGTTCGTAAATTCAAATGTTTTGTTGAAAATTCGTCTATTTAGACAGAAAAATTTTGCATTCGGTTTGAAAATAAAACTGTTTTTGTTTGAAGTTTAATATTAATTTCATCTTTCACTGTAGGAAAATCCTCGTTTTTGTTAGAAAGAAAGAAATAATTTAGAAGTTTTAATCTGAAACTGTTATAATCCGTTTATAGAAGATTCTATATCAAAAATGTTACAAGATTGAAATGCTGGTCTTCGAATATTAATGGTCAGGGAAAATAAAAAATTATTCAGGGAAACATCGGGGAAAAATCAGGGAATTTTGAAAATGAAGGTTTTCGGCCACTCTGAGATTTTTATTAAGGTCGTAACATCTTTTTCAGCTCTACATTTGACTAATAATGAAGTAGTGAGATTATTTCAGTTTTATTCTATTCTATTTTCTAACTAGATACTATAAGATCGCACTTCAAATCGTGTTGAAGAATTCAGGAAAAAATTCAGATTAATCAGAGGGAAGAACTGATAGGTGGTGAATTATTATTTGAATTCGATGGTAATTATTTACTTGGACTAATTTCCATTGGAGAGGTTGATTCGTTTATAATAAGAATTTATGACGAGGATTCATAATTTTGATTCGTATCAAATATTAATATATGTATATGCAGATATTTAATATGTATTTATGTTCATCAAATGGAATCGTTGAAGGCTAGATAACAGATAATGCTTCTTGTTACCTGTGTTAAATGCCCATAGCCACTCTCAACGGTCTGCAAATTGATTCCTAGAATACCACCAACCCATTATGTTGTGAATGGTTTAAGCAGATATGGCGCTTCAATTACGTTCTGGGGAAATTATTTATCCCTATCAGAACTTAACGTACTTACATAAAACAGTTCTCAAGCTTCATCCATTTCTGTAAATTCACACTACAACCTTCGCATTAATGAAATTCTCCTCTGAAATTATCATTTTCAATTCAATTCGTTGTTTTGGACATAGAATTTCTTATTTATCTTACTGCAGACAACACAGAAGAAAGTTAATTTTTTAAAATTATGTCGGTGCGGTTAAAGTACATATGCGATTACTCAGTGATGTTCTCCTCGTGGAGTGTAACTAGGAACACGTAGAGATAAAAGAATGAGAGAGAGGGGGAGATTGAAGAGATCCACGGAGGATGAGTCTAAAGTTTTTTGTTTCACTAATGATTCAAAAAAATAATAATAATTTTTCGTCAATCAATTTGAGTTTTGGCCCGTATCCGTAGCCAGAGCCTCTAATGTGTTCTATGACATATAACATTAATTGTTGTTGAATTAAAAATAAAATTTATGTCAATCAAATGAAGTTTCAGCCCCTATCCATGGTTGAAATGTCTCATAATATAAATGACAAAATTTACAAGTTATTTCAAAATATACAGTATACTGGAAATTAGATCAATCAAATTTTAAACTGTATAGGGCAAGACTGATTCACATTGCCTTACTGACGAGTCTAGTGAATCAGACCGGGACGAAACATCTTAGATTTCATACAATTGAGAAGAAAAAATCTATTTCTTATTAAATATCTTTCAAAAATGAAATGCAGAACAAAAAATCTGCTCGCGTCTGTTGAATGTCGCGCTTCGCGCTCGATAATGTATTTACCTCACGCTTGGTCTTTGTACTTCCTCCACATTTGTTCACAGAACTTTTTAAATTAAAGGTCAAGCATCGACAACTGTAATTTGGTAATTGTGAATTCTCTTTTTTTAAAGCTCCTTCGGCTTTAGCGAACACATTCTCATCACGTATGTCGTGCTTCGCACTCGATTTTTTCTAAAGTGCGAACTTTTCTACATTAGGTTTAACTTTATTATATTAAATGAATATTATATTTATTTCTGTACCTTGGTCTGGGACTGCTTATTTAGATATTGCAAAATAATGTACAAATGTGTTTTCATTATCCTGTGTTTATAATTTTAAAAAAGTACGCATCCTATAAAAAACAGTTTTGTTAATTAATATTTTATTGCACGTGGTGTCGTTTTCCCAAAAACTTAATTTGTTTATTTTCAAGGTTATTTTTTACGGTTTAAACAAAAACTACACATCCTATCAAAAAATAATTGATAACAAATCTGTAGTCGTTTTTTGGGTGCATAACTTTTGTCCTCACATTTTTTTTCGTAGCTTCGTCGTTTGTCCAGAAATTCAATTTTTTAATTTTCAATGTTATTTTATTACGATTGAAATAAAAACTACGCATCCCCTCAAAGAGTGATAATTAACAAAGTAGATATTTTTTGGAAGCACAATTTGTGTTTATTCCTCTTTTCTCGCATCTTGCACAGTTTGACCGCAAAATGGAATTTTTTATTTTTCATTATTTTTATGCGATCAAAATTCGAATTTTCGATTTTTCAAGAAAATTAAAAAAGTTCTCACCATAATCTTATAGGGTTTTCAAAAAGTCACGTTTTTCCTTTCTTGGGATTTTTTCATATCGTGCATTCTTTTAATTTTCAAAATTTTGTAAACGCTCGTCCTTTCTCCTCACACCCTTATGAAGTGTGCCTAGAGGCAATCCAATCAGATGATTCCTTCAAATGTTACCGTGTTTACAGACTACATCAACGACGACGAAAACGATAAAGATGACAACGACAACAACGACCGACAGAAATCCACGTGAAAACTATTTTTTTCTGACTCAGGGGGTCTTAAAACGTTGACTAAAGTTTTACTTCGATTGATAAATGTATTTTTCCTATGTCGGGCACGTTTCGTGAAAAACAATTTGCATTTATTTCAAAATTTTTCTGCCAGGAAGGTGCTGATATATCTATCTGCAAATATGTAAGTTTTAGTACACATTCAATTATTTATAACCCTATAACCTGAAAACGGATGATTGTACAGAAAAGTGTAAAATGAAATGAATGTTGGCTTGGTTCAGGCTTTCTTTTTAAAAAGCTTGTTCAAACAATAAATTCGCAACTTTTCGAAAGAATACCTAAGATATTCATAATCCGGGGACTTTTCTCAACTTTTTAAGCTAAAGTTACCCTCTGGACCTCTCAGTGCATACAGCATTATTAGGTGCAACTGGATTATCATACTATTTTGCTCTAATACAAATTTTTCAAAGAGGAACTCAAAATATAAAAATTGTCACATTTATAATTCATACACTTTCACCTTTTTCATTTTATAGAATTCTCTCGAACTTACTAGAATGTAAAATATCTAAACACTATGCAGAAAATATTCAAGAATTTGATTTTTTAAATCATCCTTATGTGGATTTTAACGTTCATACCAAATTTTTACTATCTTTAATTTATTTAAAATTCTATGTTTTTAGTTTATATACAATAATACGTTTCGCTGAAACAACGAGCCACTGTTTCTCAAAATCAGTGAAATTCCACTGATTTAAAATTATGGAGTACCTATTCCGTACTTGTCGACAAAAGGCGAAATAATTATTTGCAAATAAAGAAAAGATAATTATAAGGCAGAAATTGAAGAAATATTATACTTAATTTAGTATATAAGAAGAAAGGTTTTTAGGTACCAAGCCTTTCGGTTCGTCAAATTTCTGATTGAATATTTGAATAAGGATTATTAATTCTGTATAATCTGTGTCACAGAAATATTAGTCTTCGGAAATACACATAAAATGTACGATGAAAGTTACGACTGTATGGTTTTCCGGTCTCCTTCCTGTGTCGAGGATGCTTGACGTCACATGACCGAGAAAGGTATATGTAACGCGAATTGGCATCGGGCCAATCCCTTCCCCCCACCCGATACCTTCATCCCCTCAATATTCCGTGACAATTTCAATCCATGGAGAACTGAAGGACCAACACTCCAACAGCCACCACCTCACCTCCTTTCGCTTCATCTCTCTTTCCACAATGTCGCTTATGTACATCGTTCATAACCCTCCAGCAAATTAGGCTATGCAAACACCGGACGCGTTTATGTACAACACTAGATCACACATATGCATAGAGGGTGTACGAAAGTGTCTTCACTTGAAACTAGAGGCTTGGTGAGCCGGAAGCCTGGAAGGTCTCCGAAAATTATGACAGAGATATTTTTTACGTGGGTCATTCTCACATAATTTAAGTTTTTACGTCTTCAATGTTTATTGCATACTGTAGTTTTTAAATATATCGCTTATTTTGTTTTAGCACTTATTCAAATGTAAATCAGTATTTTTCAATAAAAACTCTAGCGGGAAAGCGTTTTTGCTCGAGATTATTAATTTTAATTGTAACATTTATTGAAAAATACGGGAGCGGTGCCTAACGTGGCGCACCAAAATCTATCGCTCAGTTTAGAGACTAATGTAAGAGATTTGGGTGTAGAAAAATATAGAGCATGTAGTTTGATACCTTAGATTTACTCTTCATATAGCTAAAATTATATGGGAATTAATTAAGAACGTTAATATAAGGTTATCCTAAAAAGTAGACCTGTGTCATATTATCTGCCGTGTTTCCCAATGTGGCGCAGCTCTGTTGAAAAAGATGGATACGATTCGATTTAAAAAAATTAAAACTTTTCCATTAATTTTCTGTATCCGCAGTCTCAAGAATTTCCTTCATATTCCTATGAAACGCTTTAGACAGAAAGTCTATCAAAATTAATAATCAATTGATCATGTTTATCGGAAGTGTCCGAGGGTGTCCCACTAAAAAGGCAATTAATTTCTATCAAACGTTTGGGTAGAATTGCTATTGACTTCTATCAAAGCAAAATAGGCCAGCGTCCCAGTAATTCCCATGAATTCAACAAATATGCTTTTCTAAATTCCTAAACATTTTAGTACGCTCTTTAATAAAAACCCAATTTAATTCTATTAAATATGATATCCCTGCTCGGTGGGTTTCCTGTCACCACTACGTAGCGCGTCCTCAGGTTGCGGATAGAGGAACGGCCCGTGAGGCTGAACAGCCCCTAAGGTTAGCTGCGAATACAAGAATAAGCAGTCGCGGACAGCCGATAGGAACCAGTCGTGTGTGTGGTGAACTCAGCACTGGTAGAAAATAGGTACACGACAACCATGGCTTGGGAGGACTCACCCATTCGCGTTCATACGCAATGGGTGGGTTCTGGCAAGCCGAGGTGCAGCGTGTATCCACCTAGAAACTATACCCGAACCAAAACTAAAAATCTTGTAAGGGAAAAATCCTGCTACCCCATTGGACACCGCAGCGATGACACTGCCCGCAAGGGATGTGTGGAATGATTCGCCTGCACAGGGCCAGAGGGGTATTGATGCCAGTAGGCGCGCTGCCTTGCAGGGGGATGTTAGGATACGAGGATGAAACTGTAATGTGTCTGACGACAAGTTGACACGGTCCTTGTCAAAGTCGGAAAGCTCCCATACTTAGACCCAGAGAGGTATGGGGGTTATCACTTCTGGGACGGTGGACTCACCTACGATCGGAATAGGATCCTAACGTGCGGATTTCCACGAAACTACCATGGCTAACTTGCAACAACAAAAAACTACCGTAAAATATCTAAGGGCGGGAACTCTGAACGCGCGTAGTCTAAATACTGGCGGATTTAGCGAACTCATTGAGATAGCAATCAAATACGATACTGACTTAATAGCACTTCAAGAAACCTGCTGGCCGGGCGATTTCGCGTCAATTTCTAAGGATGACTATACTTTTCACTATGGGGGAGCTAAGGGGTTCAGACTGGGAACCGGTTTTCTCATTAATAAACGAATTTCGCAAGCGGTTATCGACATTCAATTCATTAACGATCGGTTATCATATATTGTACTAAGGGGTAATTTCAGCAAACAGGTGTGGATCAACGTGCACTGCCCCACCGAGGACAAAGACGAAGATACTAAGGATCTTTTTTACGAAACAATCGAACAGGTTTTTGACAAGTTCTCAACGTATGACGCAAAAATAGTATTGGGAGATTTCAACGCGAAAATTGGAAAAGAACCGATGTATAGGCCTACAATAGGGTCGGAAAGTTTGCATGACGTCAGTAATGATAATGGGACTAGAGTAATAAACTTTGCAGCTTCAAAGAACCTCGTTGTCAAAAGCACATTTTTCAAGCATAAAAATATACATAAGGCCACCTGGACATCACCAGATGGTAACACTCGCAATCAGATTGATCACGTTCTAATTGACAGAAGACGTCATACAAACATTCTCGATATAAGATCGTGCAGGGGAGCGGATTTAAATTCAGACCACTTTCTCGTGATGGTAAAACTAAGATCTAGGCTAGCGTTAAGTAACAAAAGAAGCCGCACAGAGCCAACAGTTCGCTTCAATATAGATAAGTTTAAAACACTAACAGAAATATTAAATTATCAAGTTGAGATATCTAATAGTTTCGACGTTCTCCAAGAACAGAGAGACGATAACGATAATTACGTGGAGGACTCGGAAACCCTGTGGAGCAATATGAAAAAGGCGATAAAGACAGCCGCGAAACTTACTATAGGTTTAAAGAAAGTAAGCAAAAGCAAACCATGGTTTGACGAAGAGTGCAAACTTTGGTTTGAAAAACGTCGGAAGGCCAAACTAATTAGTTTACAAAATAAGTGCGATCAAACACATAAGAGGTATCTCGAGATTAGTAAAAGTACAAATAGGCTTTATAGATCCAAGAAAAGGGAGTGCGAAAAGAATAAAATACTAGCAATAAAAACGCATAATAAACAAAATAACCCGCGTGAGATGTACAGGGGAATCAATTTTATAAGGAAAGGCTTTCAAAGTAGAACGGAAGTAATGAGGGACGAAAATGGCAATCTAGTAGCCGATGCGACAGAGAGACTGAATTTATGGAAAAACTATTTCGATAAGTTATTAAATGTACGCGAAACCCCCGTTGAAGGTAATCTCGGTGAAATCCACACTGTTGATCTATTAATTGATGATCCTACTGATATAGAAATAGAAATGGCCATAAAGAAGTTAAAAAATAACAAAGCCGCGGGCATCGACGACCTACCGTCAGAACTGATAAAAAATGGAGGCCCTTGCCTCACAAGGCAAATTTGTAAATTAATACGCGCAGTTTGGAAAACAGAACGCATGCCGGAGGAATGGAATACCTCTATTATTATTCCTATCTTTAAAAAAGGCGATAAAACGAATTGTAACAATTATCGGGGAATTTCACTTGTGCCTTCATGTTATAAGATCCTGTCCAATGTAATCTTAAGTAGACTAACTCCTTTTGCCGAGGAAATCATTGGGGATTACCAGTGTGAATTCCACCGAAACCGATCTACAAGCGATCAAATGTTTACAATTAGACAACTGTTAGAAAAGAAATGGGAATTTAATGAAGCAGTGCATCAGCTATTTGTCGATTTCAAAAAAGCTTACGACTCTATTATACGCGAACGAATGTACTGGATCCTAGAGTTCTTGGGTGTACCAAGAAAATTAGTTAGACTTATCGAAATTTGCTTAAGCGGCAGTAGGGGTAGAATACGTGCAAACGGAAGTTTATCGGAAGAGTTTTCGATCCGCGATGGCCTGAAACAGGGCGATGCACTTTCGTGCGTCCTTTTCAACTTAGTTTTGGAATACGTGGTCAGACAAGTACAAGTGAATCCGTCCGGTGCTACCCTCAATGGGATAATACAAATTCTTGGATATGCGGATGATCTCGACGTACTAGGGGATGATAAAGAAACGGTAGCTAAAAATGCAGAAATCTTGATCGAAAAAGCCAAAGAGATTGGCTTGGAAGTTAGCGAATCGAAGACAAAATATATGACCGTCGTCAGGTCCGGACAAAGTAATCAAGACGGGGATCTAATGGCCGGAAATATGAAATTCGAAAGGGTTAACGAGTTTAAATACCTCGGGTCTATTATAACTAGCGAAAATAAGATTAAAACGGAAATCAATGCGCGGATACACGCTGGCAATGGGTGCTATTATGCAGCAAACACGCTACTAAAATCGCGATCGCTATCTAGAAACATCAAAGTAAGAATTTACAAAACGATAATAATGCCGGTCGTCATGTACGGGTGTGAAACGTGGGCGCTGACGAAAGGAGAAGAGAATAGGTTTAGAGTTTTCGAGAATAAAGTACTTAGAAAAATCTATGGTCCAAAAAGGGACGAAGAGACCGGCGAGTGGAGAAAACTGCATAATGATGAGCTGCACGCTCTCTACGGGTCAGCAAATATTAATAGAGTAATGAAAGCGCGTAAATTAAGATGGGCGGGGCATGTAGCAAGAATGGGCAATGAAAGAACAGTGGCGCAAGTTTTAAGAGGGAGACCGACTGGTAAGAGACCCCTAGGCAGACCGAGAAACAGATGGGAAAAAAATGTAAGGGATGATCTAAAAGAACTAGGACATGATTACTTAAACTGGATGGAGAATGCACAAGACAGAGATGTGTGGCGGTCTCGGGTAGATGAGGCGATGAACTTTCGAGTTCGAATCGCTAATCGATAATAATATAATAAATATGATATCCCACATTCCTATCCACTTCAATACGCTAGTATCAAATCCTATGTTCCAGAAGCTTGGAAGTTTTTATCTAACCCTCTGTGTCAAAAAATCTTATACTTTTCTATGAACATTTTCTTATAGAAATTCTGTTATATATCAATTGCAGAAGACTTGTGTTAAATCCTATGTTCCAGAATCTTGAAAATTTTTATCTTACTCTGTCGAGAACTCTTACACTTTTCCATCAACATTATATCATTGAAACTCTACTCGTATTATATCTTGAACGCACAAAACTTGTGTCAAATCCTATATTACAAAATCTTGGCAGTTTTTATCTTACTCTATATGTCGAGAAATCTTATAATTTTGTATCAAAATTTTCCCATTGAAACTCTATAAAATCTTACCCCCCCCCCCCACCAGAGTTGTATATAATCCTATGTCTCTAGATCTTGAAAATTCCTATCAAAATCTATCCTTTCTCAAATCTTAACACTTTTTCTATCAACAGTTTTTATATTAAAATTGTATCAAATCTTCTTCGACCCAGACCTGTATGAAATCCTATCAGAACCTGGAAGATTTCTATCGAATTCTACAACTCGAAAAGTTTGAAATTTTTCTACCATATTATTGTTATTGAAACTCTATCAAATTTCATGCAATGTGAAAATGTTGATAGGAAAGTCTAAGATTTCTCGATAGATAGAATTTGATAAAAACTACCAAAATTGTGGAAGAAACAACTTGATACAAGTTGTGTGTGGGTAAGATTTGATAGACGCACAATGAAGCTATGATAATAGAAAATTATAGGATTTCTCGGTGGATAGCGTTTGATAGAAAGGTCTATCAAACGTGATATTAGATTTTGTTCCGTGAAAATCGCTTGATTGAATTAGATAGGATTTTTATCGAATGTGATGATAGAATTTTATTCGTGCTATTTGCTTGGTTCAGTTTTATAGGATTTATATCGAATGTACGCATAGTGTAGGATTATGTCACATGCGGCGAGACACGTTTTGTTAATGAGAAATATAATCTGCTAATTTTACAGAATTTTATGTAAGTTAAAAAAAATTGTGTTATATTGGAAGGGTAATTGGAGCACGAATATCGCACACAATGCCCTAGTATTTCTAAATATAGTATATAAATACGATTAGGTACAGTGTAGAGATCTTTCCACAGTAATACTTTTCTTTGAGAATCACTCCAGTTCTCTGATCCTATACTGTTTTCTGTGCCTTGGTACTTTTCTGAACGAAATCCATTTAGGAATCACTTGTCGTCGTCGTCCCTTTCGCTGACTGAGCTTTTAGGGGAATGTAGTACTACGATGGCAGCCTACACTTGAATACTTCATGAAGCTTTCAAGCACAAGTATTACTTTCCAAGCTTCAAGCGAAGAGCCGACTCTTGACGTAAATTAATTTTAGGTGAGCCACACCTGGCGCGAGGAAGGTGCTATCCGGATGCGTTCGGCACTAACTATTACTACTTGCGACGATGTAAATCTCCGACAAGATGGGGTAATTATTTATTGAAAGAAATTAATGATTTCAGTGAGTTGCTCCTCTGACTAGGGTTTAAAATTTAATTACGTCTACTATATTTCATAGTGTCTAACACTGCACTCCTGTTCATGAACATCGTACATGCTACTCAGATTAATCGATGATTATACACTAGAAAAATGATATGTGCGCCATTCGCTGCTTATTATTTATTAACCAGTTACAAATATAAATGACGTTCATTTTCAACAATTCCACACCTTTTTCGTTACTTAGATTTAGCATAAAAATTTAAATTTCAAAATTGAGCCGTTCTCTGCAAGAACTACTTAAGGTGCTTCAAACGACTCGGAGTTCAGAACTTTCTAAATTACGTCTACAAGGATGAATTGTTTGATGTAATAATTTTTTCTTCTTTTGTTTAATTAAGAATGAAATATTTTCTCGCTTCTGAAATCGGCAATTCAGAGTAGAGACCCCTTGTCATTCCGTAGTCAGTTAGGCGCTATAATACCAACACTAAGCTCTGCTAAGAACAGCCTCTTTTTGTAGGTTTGGCACAGATGGTCATGAAGTTAGAGGTATTACTTTCTTTGTTATAACTTATCAACACAATTTAGTGTATGTTAAGGATCGCAGAGTTTATACTACGAAGCAGGTATAACGAATAAAAAATAACATCTAAATAATAAATTGGAAAATCAAATATTCTAAGTAAAAATCACAGCACCTTTCTGGAAAAAATTTCCGGAAACAATAAAAAATGTTTTTGTAATTGAAAATTGTTATTATCACAAACATACTAACCATAAGGTTGTATGTGCATTATATATCGCATGCAGTTGCAATTTGCATATCTGTAAGTCTGTAAAATCATTTATTTTATTTTGTAATTATACAAAGATTTAAATTATCCAAATATCAAATTGATTACTTTTGTATAAATGGTACGTTAAAATGTACGAATGTAGACGCGTTTCATTGAATATCTCGGTTCGCTCGAAATCGTACAGTTTCTTCATCAGGAGGGCAGAATCACAGAAAAAGCAGAAGTGAATTTTTGTTGCGGGTAATTTTCAAGTATATAAAGTTGAATTTTTTCGCATGGTAACCATGTTGCATTTAATGGGTAAATATTAACATGTAAAGGTAATTTTTGTTGCAGATAAAGATTATTCCGAAATCGCTGTAAAGATTACATTTTGTTTTTCCTGTGAGTATAGCGCTGGAGCTACTAATACGAAGTTTTCCGTAACTTCAGCCTTGAACGAGCTGGAAAAGGCGTTAGTCTTACGGAAAATTCCGTATAGGCAGACAGTTTGTTTTCAAATTCTGAGCATCTCAGACTTGAAGTTATTCAATTTTGGAAGCTTTGGTTTTGAAATTCGTATATTTGAAAATTATCAAATTCACTCATTTTCTGTTTTCAATTCTCATTTCTGATATTATTTAAGTTTATTTATTATTATTTCAGTAAGTTTGAAAATAAAGATGTTTCAATGTTTATGAGTTCTTCTTTGCAAGTTTACAGATCCCATTGTGTCTCATTTGCAGATTGTCTAATTTTCAAGAATCCGAATTTGAATTTATTCATGTTTTAACGCATTTAATTCAGAATTATTTAATTACGAACGCTTTCTGCTTTAAACACTTCAATACGATTTGGGATATTCAAATTCCTAACATTCGTGACTATTAGAGTTGTACAATTTTTTGAGATTTAAAATTGAAACAGTTGAATTTCATTCTATTTTTTAATTGTAATGGCTTATAAATGATACAGTTTGAGTATTAATAGATAGATCCCTACTCTCTCGTATTGCCTCGCATTGCCAAGCTCTGATTCCGCGGCTAATACCTAATACTTATCTACTATTTACAATATTTACAGATTACTTATATTTACTTCCTCTCCTATTTACAATCTTTCCTTCTCCATTCCTCTTCCTCATTCCTTCTCTTCTTCAGTTTGAGTATTAATATTATTACAAGAACGCTTCAAATTTGAAATTGTTTCGATTTAAAATTGTCTAATTTCAAATATTTTTATTTTAAAAAGTAAGCGCTTTTAAATAAAAAGTTTTTCTCTATTGAGGTCTGGAATCTTTTGAAATATGTATGACAGGAAAAAACGTTTGAAAAACTGTGTAGATATTAAAAATATGGGCTCATACCATTTTTTCAAACTGCACATACATCACAGGAGATTTTTTAAAAACTTATGTTATGAAAAATTTCATTAATCGAAAATCAAATCCCACCTTCATATTTTGGAAATGCTACTAAAAAATTAAACTATAACAAGAATGTTTCAACGTGATAAATTAAAGATAAAAAACCTTATTCGAATTTTAGATACAAATGATAAAAAGTTGGATTTGAATTGGACTGTTTCCTTAATAAAGAAAATTGTTATTTGAAATTGAAAAACTTTAAATTCATCTGCTTTCAATTGGATAAGTTATAATAATTATTATTATTTTGGGTGTTTCTCTCAAACCCCAGAGGGGATCTTTGAACTGAACCAGGAAGTCAATTTACTCATTTAAAGAGCTACTAAACTTTAGAATCTTCTCGTGAAATTGTTCTGTTAAGTTTCCACTGATCATTTAAGACAAAATATCTAGGCTTTGGCCCTTCTTTAAAGTGTCAAATAAATTTTTCGAAACTACTTCAATAGAACAGTTTTGAAATTTTAAAATTATAAAATATTTTAAAGTATAAATTACCTAAGACTTAGGATTTCAGATTTCAAATTTCAAACTCCAAGTATGGGATTTTATATGTATGTATATGTGTCCAAAAAGTCGAACTTAAGTTCAAAGTATGTGCTATATTTACTTCAGGGGGAAATCAAGTTATCTGGTGGAGTGGAAGGAATGTCGAAGATATTTTATTGTTACGAGTTCTACAAACACAAGTGTGTTCTCTGAGTTAAAATCGTACTTGATCGCAGAAGTTCCCGCAAAAAGTATAGAAAGTAATCAGGCAATATTGAAGCGTTATTGGATGATCTAGAAACAAAAGAAAACTATTTTCTCACATAGAAAATTAAATCCCATGCCTATAGCTTCAAAAGAATGTTATTAAACCATTTAAAAAATAAGTATAATAATTATAATTGATGTCTGTCTCGACTGAATAACCTCTAAACTATTAAATTGATAACAAAATTGACGTAATGAAGTACCACATCCGGAACAGTAGACGAACGGGACTCGTGGGATAATGCCATGATGCTTTTGTGATTAATTAACCATTTTGGCCAGTTTATGACTAAAGGCCTATTGCAAATCTTGGTTTAGAATAAATTAATACACGGAAGAAATCTAGGCTAATTAACTTTTGCTGCGTCTAACTTTATTCAGGTCTTACTGCAGTCGTTGCCGAGACAATATAATGTAATTTTCTTTTGTTTAAAAATTTAATGTTAGTTCTTTTCAAATACAAAATGCTGCGTTTTAAATTTAACAAAATAATAGATTCAAAATAAGCACTGCTTTTTTCTACGTAATGATCAAACTGTCGAGATGAGGGGCGGAAGAAAGGGTCGAAAAAACTGTTATTCGACTATCTACCGCAAAAGACAATTCGCTGTGTCCTTTTATTTTCTACAAGAAATACTGATATGGAGAATCAAATGCAATTGAGCATTTTATTGAGTTATATATACATGGAAATAGAAACGTACCAACTAAAATTTTCTCCTTGAAATTTATTTATTCCAGCATGAAAGGAAATATCGAAGAAATCATTTTCAATATCGCCTTCATATCTTTTTACAGTTTTTAAAAATTGTATATCCCATGTTTCAATTTTATACTCGTAAAATCATACTATTGAATTTAATTATAGCTTATCCAAGTCCAAAAAATCTAAATTAAAAACATCCAAATATTAAAAAAAAATAACCGAAAATAGGAAAAAGTCAGGGATATTGAAAAGAATGGCAGAACTCCACCAATTTCGGTAAGAAGCACTGCCACACAGTCACTTTTAGACACTTTCTTCTGAAATCACTTTTAAGTCTCTTTTTGAAGATAAATTCATTACAGTGACTTTTTCAAATGAAAAGTTACTTTAGTCTCTTTTCTTCCAAGAAATTAAACCATGGTTTAACCACTATTGAATGCGGATCTATACCTATTTCTGAATTTTTTTAATTCTTTCGAAGTATTTTAAGGAATTCCAAAAGATTCAAAGAATTTTTTAACCTTTTTCAATAATTTTAAGGGGTTTGAAAGGTTTTTAAAGAGTTATGGGTATTTTTTTTACAAAATCCAAGGAGTTTTAAGGAGCTATACAAGATTTCAAGAGATTTCAGACGATTTTGAAGGATTTGAAATATTTCTGAGTATTTTAGAAGATTTCAAGAAATCGTAATAGATTTTTATAGCTTAAAAGTATTCAAATTTTTGCAAAGTATTTGAAATATTTTAGGGCATTCAAAAAAAATTCCAAGTAATTTTCAAGTGATAAAAGGTGTGGCAAGGAATTTCTAAGGATTTCAATGATTTTAAGAGATTACAAAAATTGTTATGGGTTTTAAAGAATTTCCTAGAATTTCAGGAGATGTGAAACGATCTTATAGACTTAGGTTTTATAATGTTTTTCAGGATTCCAATGGATTTTATCAGATTTCCAAGCATGTCAATGATTTTGGGGATTTTAAAAACTCTCAAGGTATATTTTGATAAAATTTCCATGATTTAAGATAATAGCATCAGATATCATGTAATTTCACGAAATTTTATAATATTGTTATGCATTTCAAAGAATTTAATCACAAGAATTGAGAAACTTCATAGGATTTAAAAGATTTTCAAATATTTCAAGATATTTCAAAAGATTTTGAAGAATTTGATAGATTTCCGGATATTTTGAAAGATTTGAAGGAATTTTGAATTGATTTCAATAATTTGGAGTGATTTCAAAGAACTGTGCCCAAAATATTCGCTCAAATTAATTTTTCTTGCTATCGGTACTTTCGCCAACGGCGATACCACGCAGAGAACACCAATTCTCAGGTGGGTAAACCTGGAAGTACCACCATGCCCAATCAATGTATGTCCTATGCCAGAATTAAGGGCTCATTTAAGGCTAATTTAATACCCAAAAGCCAAATTTTGGGCTCTGCATTTTTTTTAAAAAATGCATGGTACTGCCAGCTTTACGTCAAGCTAGCAGTACCATGGTAGAAATATTTGTTAAATGAACTTTTTTCTTCCACAGGAATTGAGGGCTTATTTAAGGCTCTTAAATGACCTCCGGCGCAATTTTTTAAAAACAACCCCTATCACAGAAAAACTACCCTAAAAAATAAATATGCACTAATTAAAAAAGTGAGTATATAGGAATTAAGGGCTCATTTTAGGCTCTCCAACCTCCTCAAAATCAATTTTCCAAAACCATCCCTTAACATTAAAAAACTACCCCTTATCCAAAAGTACTCACAAAGTGCAAGAAAAAGTATTGCATCAGTTTGGAATATTTTTTAGTTGTCCGGAAACATCAAAAACTATTTCAGAAACCACCCCTAAAACTCGAAAACCACCCCGTGAAAGAATTTGACATTAAACTGAGAATGAAGTATATTAGCAGTTTTTGCTTTTCTTGGACCGCGCGCAAACAGTGTATGCCCTATGCCAGAATTAAGGGCTCATTGAGGGCTTATTCAATACCCAAAAGCAAAATTTTGGGCTCTGCATTTTTTTATGGTACTGCCAGCTTTACGCCAAGCTAGCAATACCATGGTGGAAATATTTGTTAAATGAACTTTTTTCATTCACAGGAATTGAGGGCTCATTTAGGGCTTTTAAATGACTCAAGGCGCAATTTTTCAAAAACAACCCCTATCACAGAAAAACTACCCTAAATGTACAATTGCAGTGACGCTCAGTGTTTCTGTGCTTTCGCTGCGTAGCCCTGTACCATTGGCGAAGCGTTCCAGGCTGATAACCCGCAGCAAGTCGGTCATTTCCCGATTTTTTCTCAGTTCGCAAACATTTTTCACGGTCAGTAACATTGAAAAATTCGAACTCTAAAGGAAACATCTTTCCATTCAATGTAATAAAAAAACTCAAAATTACACGGAGAAAAATGGATGTTTAAACGTAACATCTAGATCTTCAGGGTTAACATATTTTATGTTTAACTATAGGAGAGCAATCTAGATGTTCAAAGTTAGGATCTGTAGATATTAAAAAGTGAGATGTTACTCTGAAACATCCAAAATGTTCAACCTGAAATATCCGAAATATTGCATGTATGGTTATGTCAACTAACGGCTGTAAATATTTGAGGAATTTACTTATTTCTGAGCATTTAAGGAATTAATTGATAACTTATTTGTGAATTTAAAACTAAACTTGAATTTTCGTACATGAACGAAAAACAGATACAGGGTATGAAATGCCGATCAGATAATACATTCAGTCTAGCTGAGGTTATGTTTAATATTTTTAATTCAAAATAAAAAATAAAAACGGGGTAAGTAAGCTGAGAACCAATAATATGTAATCTGCATTTAAAATTTTATCTATTTGAGGTTACTTAAACTCATATTTTATTATAAATTCACAAACATTTTGTCAAATCACGTGTCAAATGTTCAAAGGTGTTCGAGTCAATATAACCTCAAACTTAAGAACATTGTTCCGTCGTGTAGACAGACAAAAGTCGTTATACAATTTTAATTAAGGATAGCTAATTTTGATTATTTGAAAATGTTCAAAAATTGTAATATTCCATAATTGTAATATCGAAATTATATAGCCGTCAAATATAGTCGTGAAATTCGAATGCGCAATGCGCATGCGTTCAGATGATTTTAACATCTGAATATGTTACAGTTTAACATAAAAATATTTTTACGCCTAACATCTCAAAAAGATAGTAGATGTTTGGCATGAATATCTGCATGTTAGGCGGAACAATCTTACCCTTTGAACATCTACATTTAAACATCCATTTTTCTCCGTGTAAAGCACACAAAGTGGAACTCTTGAATTTTAAACTTTTTAAGTTGAAGTTTAAAAGTTTTTTTGTTCAAAATTTTTGTATTCGAATGCTCAATAATTTACACCTATAAAATGGAAGGTACCAGCCCTTGTCTTTTATAAGGGGAACATTTATAGCAGGACTGCAGGGTATACATCACTTCGCGAGTTTATAAGTTGGAATCCAAGTTTTGGAAAAATATGAAAATGTAAATGTAACATCAAATCCTGGTATAAATTCCATTTATTTTAATTTCAATTAGGCCTTTTTCATCTTGATATAATTTTCAAATAAACTGTTAAGTGAATGATAAATTATAGCTTAAAAACTTCTGTTAACATTATTCCCATTTCATTAGCGCTTTATTCTCACTTGTAGCGTTTTTATTTAAGCTCTGTATTATGTTTTTTTATCGATTTCAAACTGTAATTGATTGATAATAATATTAAAAACCAATTTTGCTGCAAATTCCTATTTGAAAGATTTTGCCAATATCTTTGGACCAAATCCATTTCAAATCAGACAGGTTCTACACTTGAAGTTGCAGAATCTCTTGGGGACGAAAAAATGGTTTAGCCTGCATAAAGCTGATAGGATACCTTTCGTTTATTAGTAGAAACTTTAAAAAAATATTTGGAATAATAAAAAAGGTGATGTTTTCCAGAAAATATTTTTTTCATGTTTTCAAAATTTGAAGAAGACAAATAAAAAAGATTTTTTGGAAAACCGCACCTTTTTTATTTTTCCTCATATTTTTCTTTAATTTCTGTTTATATAAGAGAGATATCGTATTAGCTTTATGCGAGTAAAACCCTCGGTAAAACCATTCTTGAATGCCGGGAGAATGTTTTCCCCTAAAAATGTAATTTTTATATTTTTCTCGTAAATAATGAAAGATATCGCAAAAGATAATTTATTTAGAACTTTTTTAGACGTACAAAAATTTATCTTAATATTTTGTCTTATCTCTCATTACTTGCGAGAGTAAGTAGACAATTTGATTGTATGAAAAAAAATTCTCCTGGCCACAGAAGTTATTTAGCGCGCATAAAACTCACAAGATATCTTGCTTATCAAATAGGAATTTGCCGCATAATTTGTTTTGACTATTATTAACAATGAATCACATTTTGGAATCGTTAAGAAAACATATTATACAGCTTAAATAGAAATGTTACAAATGGAAATAAAGCGCTAATTAAACGGGAATAACGTTAACAGAGGGTTTTAAACTATAATTTATCATTTAACAGTTTATGTGAAAGTTATATCAAGATTAAAAAGGCGTAATTGAAATTAAAATAAATGGAATTTATACCAGAATTTGATGTTACATTTAAATTTTCATATTTTTCCAAAACTTGGATTCCAACTTATAAACTCGCAAAGTGATGTATACCCTGCAGTCCTGCTATAAATGTTCCCCTTATACAAGACAAGGGCTGGTACCTTCCATTTTATAGGTGTAAATTATTGAGCATTCGAATACAAAAATTTTGAAAAAAAAACTTTTAAACTTTAACTTAAAAAGTTTAAAATTCAAGAGTTCCACTTTGAGTGCTTTAATTTTAAGTTCTTTTTATTACATTAAATTGAAAGATGTTTCCTTTAGAGTTCGAATTTTTCAATGTTACTGACCGTGAAAAATGTTTGCGAACTGAGAAAAAATCGGGAAATGACCGGGAATTTTTTTCTTCGATTAAAATGGCCACCCTGCTTTCATAATTTCAATTTTTGTAAGAAGCAATGATCTCATAACAATAAAAGGGTCTTTCATTCCGGATGAATCGACTTGCTGCGGGTTATCAGCCTGGAACGCTTCGCCAATGGTACAGGGCTACGCAGAGAAAGCACAGAAACACTGAGCGTCACTGCTATTGTACATTTACGGTACTTTTTCTGTGATAGGGGTTGTTTTTGAAAAATTGCGCCTTGAGTCATTTAAGAGCCCTAAATGAGCCCTCAATTCCTGTGAATGAAAAAAGTTCATTTAACAAATATTTCCACCATGGTATTGCTAGCTTGACGTAAAGCTGGCAGTACCATAAAAAAATGCAGAGCCCAAAATTCGGCTTTTAGGTATTGAATTAGCCTTAAATGAGCCCTTAATTCTGGCATAGGGCATACACTGTTTGCGCACGGTCCAAGAAAAGCAAAAACTGCTAATATACTTCATTCTCAGTTTAATGTCAAATTCTTTCACGGGGTGGTTTTCGAGTTTTAGGGGTGGTTTCTGAAATAGTTTTTGATGTTTCCGGACAACTAAAAAATATTCCAAACTGATGCAATACTTTTTCTTGCACTTTGTGAGTACTTTTGGATAAGGGGTAGTTTGCGAATATTAAAGGGATGGTTTTGGAAAATTGATTTTGAGGACGTTGGAGAGCTTAAAATGAGCCCTTAATTCTGATGTACTCACTTTTTTAATTAGTGCATATTTATTTTTTAGGGTAGTTTTTCTGTGATAGGGGTTGTTTTTAAAAAATTGCGCCGGAGGTCATTTAAGAGCCTTAAATGAGCCCTCAATTCCTGTGGAAGAAAAAAGTTCATTTAACAAATATTTCTACCATGGTACTGCTAGCTTGACGTAAAGCTGGCAGTACCATGCATTTAAAAAAAAAAATTCAGAGCCCAAAATTTGGCTTTTGGGTATTAAATTAGCCTTAAATGAGCCCTTAATTCTGGCATAGGGCATACATTGATTGGGCATGGTGGTACTTCCAGGTTTACCCACCTCCAATTCTCGTAAGATCACTGAAGTTAAGCATTGTTGGGCGCGGTTAGTACTTGGATGGGTGACCGTTCAGGAATACTGCGTGCTGTTGGCCCGTCGTGGATGTGGTGGGCCCACATTGGTAGTAAATATCCACCCAGAAACACTACCCGAATCGGGTAGTGAGGCAATGAACTTTCGAGTTCGAACTGCTAATCAATGTATGTATTTATCGGTACTTTCGGAGGTGCGAAACTATCACTGACACTTGCGAGATGGATGTAGAAAGCTGTCATCCTTGGGTCGCTCCGTCTCCTCAAGACACACGACGGTTTTGCTGGCCTGTTGTTGTGATATCGTCGTGCCCTGTGGCCACCAATCTACTCAAGTTATGCAAGGGCGTTTTTCACCAGAAATTGCTGAACAATCTGCCGTGAATGGGCAGGTGCCTTGTCTTGGTAAAAGACACAGTCGCCATCTTTCCACATATCAGGCCGTTTCTTTCTTATTGCTTCACGTAATCGCTTCAGAGCTTCTTGGTAATACTCTTCGTTTACCGTCTGACCTTTTGGAGCGTATCAATGGTGCACAATACCTACCTGGTCTAAGAAAACCGTGAGCATTGCCTTGATATCGCCTGCCAGAGTGAGGATCATTTTCCAATGCTGTACGACGACTTTTAAATCGCCTGAACCACTCTTGAGCTTGAGTATCACTCATGGACTCACCACCATACACTTGCCGAATTATAACGATGGTTTCCAAACATGAATAGCCAAGTTTTTGGCAAAATTTAATGCATACTCTTTGTTATGTCATCCTGAAATGCGACGCGTACGTGGCTAGACATCTACGCAACTGCGTACACTAGTCGACTAAGGATTGGCAAGTACATTTAAATTAGCAGGGGACTCACAGAGATCCCTCCTAAATAATAAATACCTGTTTTTAACAATAGGACAACTAGGTACAAAGTTCGAGCACAAGGTCGGATATTTTCCGGACAGACCTCGTAACCAGCATCGCCGTGCCGTTTGTACCAACTGCTCTGACTACTAGAATAAGTATAGTAGAATGTATAGTAGCATGAGAGAAAAGTCTGTTTTTCTTTTAAATTTGCATTTTTTTTACATTGGCCTTGATTCCACTAAAATAATACGCAATTTAGAAAAAAAGTTCATATTTACACAACCAGTTCCCCCGCACACATTCATCATTTTCAGATTGCAAAATAAATATACTTCTCTTATGCCATAAAAACTGCTAATACCACCTTATAGGTGAAATTTTACAGTTTATGGATCACTATGATTTGTTAATTAACCCAACTTAAAGGAAATACGTACAAAAAACGGGATTTTTGCAATTTTCGATCATTTATGCAAACGTATTTTGTCTAAATATTTACTGTCTTCAACTTAATTGTAATATCAAAACCAAACTCATACAACCGTATTCCTGATAGCCCGAAGATAAAATTTCACACCTGCAAAGTTATAAGATATGTATATTAAACATTTTTTATCTCTGAAATAAATTATGGGTAGCTACATACCCAGGTGCACCTTGAACAATACGCCAGAAAATGTGCATTAATGGAAAAAGCACATCAATTACACGTCTTATTAACTTTATACAGAGCAATAAATGTTGACCGGACGACCTTGCTTGATCTACCCTACTTGTTTCAATTGCAGTGATGCAATGACTTTAGCGACATGGCCTCTCGCTTCTCAAGTTCCTGAAGAGTTGGAAGTTCATTAGTAACTTCCACTAGAAAATCCTCAATTATAGTTGAGTGCCGAGAAATTAGCAGATTCGTTAGAACTTTTTACCCTTACTTTTATTTGACTGCACGAAGGTAGTGCATAGCCATCATTTGAATAACACTAGTCTCTCCACTTACTTCAGTAAAGCCACTTTTTCTAGCATTAATGAACCCTGATTGTCTGAAAAAAAATATTGTTAGAAAGGAACCTAATTGGCTTTCAGAACAGTAATTAGAAGCTTAAAGCTATGTTATCATAACTTAGCTTTAACAGGGCGATTAACTCAAGTATAGGCAAATTTAATTCAAAGTTTATTCACAGTTTATTGGATACTAGATTTTAATTGCCATTACTTTCTTTTCTATAAAGTTTCTTAGATTAGATAGCTTCTATAGAAATCACCGGATTTTAGGTCAAAGATAGGTAATTTATGGAAACTTATAAAAATGAGAGAAGAAACGGCTCCCCATCTGATTGTAACTACTGTTTAACTATATTTATTGAAAGAGAGGCCTTAATTAATTCCATGTTTCCAAGCAGACAAAAATGAAAATAAAATATTGAGTATTTATGAATTTTATTGAAATGAAACTGCCAAAGTTCAAAAACTCTATCTGTCTTTAAATTAAATAATACATATGCAAATTTATTGTTTTAGCCTTACAAATCTTTTTCATTTAAAATATTGAAACGTGTAACATCAAACATGTATATAATATTTTCAATAATTTATTAGATAGTTTGTAAGTTTTAATTAACTGGGCAAGGTTATTTTAAGCACAAATGTTTCTCAATTTCGCATCAGGTTTCGTTAATGTTTTTTCTTATTAAAAGGGATTGTTTTGAGATTCAATTCTAACAATTTTCAGATATTTATAAAACCAGTTCAAGTAATGAAAAATCAATCAAGATTCAACAACAATGATTACGAGATTTTTGAGACATATCGTTCCGCTACTTTATTTCAAACAGCATTAAATGGAAAAGTCAGGAACTTTCGAAAAATAAATGTTGCGGCTACCGTTGTTTCGTGGTTAGTCTTTTATTTTGTTACGTAGAATTTGAAAAGAATTATATCATTAATTAGAGGATAAAAACTCGAAAGCTTTTCAAAGAAATATAACATTTTTAAATCGGAAAAAACTACAAATTGAACAAATATTTCATTTTAAAAATAAATAAACTTTCATCGACAAATATTTAAATTGAAAAAAAATTTTTTTCGTACATTAGCTAACCATTATGTGATTATTATTTTATTATTCTTCTTTGTTCACTCTGTTTTCTTCCTATAAAAATCTTCTAATTTCTCTTAAAAAAATGCATGGACGTGCAGGAAGCTAGAGAGGTATGTCGGGTTTTGGGAGTAGGGAAATTCACATAATGACTTTATGAGGCTTTTGACTTAGGGTGATCGCTCGAGAGATTGATCAGCAACCTGGATCGGAGCAGTTTTGCGAAACGAACGTTTTATTTAATTAAATAACACGGGAATTCAAGATCAATCTTAAAATCTATACCTCCTCCCCCACATCACTCCCTTCCCCGCCAAGGTAGTCACGCTTACCCTGAAAGGGAAATGTCTTGATATATATATACCATTAAACCATTTCCCTTTCAGGGTAGGCGTGACACTACCCGATTCGGGTAGTGTTTCTAGGTTTTTCTTGTAGTTATAAATAACTACAAGTGTGGGCTCACCACACCCACGATGTGCCAACAGCACTCATGTCAGTATTCTTGAATGGTCACCCATCCAAGTACTAACCGCCTCCAACGCTGGTTAACTTCAGTGATCTGACGAGAACTGGGTTTTTCAGCGTGGTACGGCCGTTGGCATAATTAATGATTAATGATTAATTATTAATGATTATTAATGATTATTAATGATTAATGATTGATGATGGTATATATATATATGGTGCGAAACTATCACTGGTTCGTAACCTTAAAGCCATACCCGCGTGCCAAAAATATGCCAAGGCACTTGCGAGATGGATGCAGAAAGCTGTCATTATTGGGTCGCTTCGTGTCTCTAAGACACATGAGGGTTTCGCCGGCCTGTCGTTGTGATTTCATCGTACCCTGTGACCACCCATCTGACAGTTGTGAGACGTGGTCATAAGTGTGATTTACCGCGGTTCTACTGGGAGCCGGTGTCATTTTTTAGATTTCAGTTGCTCTCAGTGGGACCCTGCGGTTACACAACCACCGCAGGGTACCCCGCGGTAAATCACACTTATGGCCACGTCACAAAACCGTGAGATGGGTGGTGAAACCTCAGCTTGAGATGGTGGTTATATATATATATATATATATATATATATATATATATATACATATATATTTCGTCGTTGCCTATGACCACCCATCTCACGGTTGTGAGACGTGGCCGTGGGTGTCATTTACCGCGGTGCTACTGGGTGCTATTGACATTTTTTGGATGGCAGTTGCTCTTAGTGGGACCCTGCGGTGGTTGTTTGTTACC
>CAKNYM010051103.1:253453-268889 GCA_932195095.1 Andricus curvator
TGGCTGCGGCAGAGTGGGCGGTCCGATCACGTAGCCCCTTTTCCGGAGTTGTTCGACATGGTTTCGCAGACGTTGATGCGAAAAGTGCGAAAGCTCTGGGTGTTTCTCACACCACAGACCATGCAGTCTTGCCATGTCACCTTCTCGTTTAGGGGCCATACTGGTATTGTAGCACTCTAGCAGGTTGTCATTGAGTCGATCCGTCCACCCAAATGTACCGATATTCCGCCGGTCCATCGCACTGACTCCATCTTGATTGGCTCCCCCAACTCTAAGGTAGTCGGCATTGTTTTCCGACCTATTGTCGGGAGCCCTGCGCGTTCGATTGCTCTCAACCGCACTTACTACCACTATTTTTCGTGTTATCATTGTTGTTCCCACGAGTAGCTAGGGAAAGGGGTTCGTACATCCTCTTAGAGCCCCGCATGCAAGGATAAGGCTACATATTCTAATAGTTCGCCTTGTATCTCAAAGTCACTATTTAAAACACCTGAACCAGGTGCCATTTAGCTTTCGGCACGGTTGTTACGCCTTTGCTTGGGGGTTGATTATTTCGGGACCACCGCTGGACATTTTTCCACGACTGCTTATTAATTGTTGTAACCATATTCAGCAGAAACCTTTAGAAAGGGACCTTATGGTGGAAAAATCGATTCTCAGATTTTTGATGCTGTTGATAGTTTTGAAATCGCTCTTTCATATTGAGAAAGAATTAAATTTTCATCTGCAAAATAGGAATTGTTATTAAGCTGCAAAGTGAGGCGTGAATCGCCGATTTCGACGCGTGCGGACGGCCCGAAAAATCCAGCCTCACCACTTTCTACACATCTTTCCGTTATGTTTCCGTGTGACTCAAAAGCTCGTCTGGCTCGCTGAACGCGGAGCGTGAAGATGCAATCGTAAGTGAAGGCGATGGATTCCGGAGATTGTCCCCACTCTCTGAGTGCCTGAATTCGACCGTTTCTTCAATGACGTCACATATATATCAGGCGTTAACATTCACGAATAAATGTGAGTTTTCACTCAATTGCCTTCTCCAATCGAAACTTCTTTAATATTTCTTCATTTTCACCTTAGAATGATATATCACAATACTGAAACATTCTGACACTCTAAGCTGGACCTCACTGTTTGATTTGAAATGGAATTGGTCTATTATGTTTTTGCTTCAGAATTCATCTCTTTTAGTTAAAGATTCTACTATTCCGTTTGAAATTTAACAAAATCAAGTTTTTTGTATAAAATTCATATTAGCGGATTGAAAATTTCACTGTTTTCTAGAAAGTTCGTCCTTTGTGGCTTAAAAATCACAACTTTGGTTTAAAATTTTGTTTCTTTCTTGACTACCTAGTTGAAAGTTCAAATAATTTGTTATAAATTCATTCTTATGGCTGATGATTTATTTTGTTGGTGGAAATTGAAACTAGTTTGTTGAAAATTCGTTTTTTTGTTGCAAATTAATTTTTTTCATTCGAAAATTCATTATTTCATTTTTTAATGATTCCTAAAGGAGAATTAGAAAGTAGTGTTGCGAAATAGATTCCAATTCAGATTGATAATGGTAAGGAGAAACGGAAGCACAGGGCAAGATCGCAAGCGCTTTGAAGTAAGAATAGTAATTATGATGAGATGTATAAAATAGGTAAGAGGGAGAGAGTATAAACAAAATGAAAAAGAATTATTCCATTTTTTGTTAAAACATCGATCTTTATTATTTGAAAATTCAACTATTTAGTTAAGATTTTATGTATTTCATTGAAAATTCGTCTGTTTTGGTACAAAGTTAATCTACTTGTTAAGAAATGTATCTTTTTAGGTTGAAAATTCAACTATTTTGTACAAAATTCGTCTCTAAGGTGTGAAAATCGAACAATATGTTTAAATTTTTTTCATTTAAGACTGGAAAATCTTGCATGGTAAAAAATTCAATTCTTCTGTTGAAAATTTTTTTTTTCTAAACTCTTTATTCTTAGTTGAAAATGAAATCTTTTGTTAAAAATTCATCTCTTTGGGTTCGAAAGTCAAATTTTTCCTTCAAAATTTCTTTCGGTAGAAAATTAATCTTTCAATATATGTGACCGTCCGCGAAGAAAGGGACTTTACGTGCGATAACTTCATTTTACAGGAGTAGCGATTGAAGAGACGGTCCAACACAGGAACTCCATAAGAGAACCTCACTTTTCAGTTTGTTATTAAACTGCAAAGTGAGGTTCTCTCATGGAGTGTGTGTGTTGGACCGCCTCTTCAATCGCTCCTCCTGTAAAATGAAGCTACCGCGCGTTAAGTCCCTTCCAATTGTTATTAATTCGAATTTTTGAGATATAGAAATAACATTTTTAATTTGAACGAGAAAATAAAAAAAAACTATCGCTTGTTGTGAAAAACTAAAAATTGATTTTTTCCGCATTCCTCTATTATTTTCCTATTTTCGTGAGAAATCACCTCATTCCCCTGTTTTGAGAGCATTTTTGGGCTGTGAAGTCTGTACGATAAATTACTATAAAGTGCCAAAAGTTTCCGGGAATTTGCGTAAACTCTCTTTGAAATTATCCAAAAATTTAAAAATTCATATTGATATAAAAAGAAAGTTT
Source organism: Andricus curvator (assembly GCA_932195095.1). Lineage (NCBI taxonomy): Eukaryota > Metazoa > Arthropoda > Insecta > Hymenoptera > Cynipidae > Andricus > Andricus curvator. Next base: position 256,045 of record CAKNYM010051103.1, read on the forward strand.
CCAAAATTCCTCCACATATGTAAGCAGAAACTGTGCCTATGCATGTGCTCACCTGAGAGCTACACGTGTCCGGGAGCTCTTTAAATAGGCCAGAGAGGCTCCTGAGAGCGAAGCAGTGAAAATATTGGCAAAATCTAGTGTGCCATGCCAAGAGTGCTGTCGTCTTGAGTCTAGATAGAATAAGCGCGCAAATCCGTTGAAAATAACATGATACCTACATAGCTTACGCGGCGCGGACACCTGTTCTAAAGAATAAAACGTCGGAGTCTCGCCAATAAAGCTGTCTGATGCTCACCAACGCTAAACGGTAAACGAGTATTGGAGATTCTTCGATTCGATAGCTTTCGCATGTCCATCCACTTTTTTTCCATTCAGTTTTCCTCTCCATTTCTCCTTTTGTTTTCATATGTGCAAAATCCATGCAATTTTATTCAATTCGCAATGTGTTCGGTTAAAACAGATTCCTCTACCTCCGTATCTCAAAATATATTTCACTCTGCACAGTTTCTGTTATTCGTCAAGTCATTTTTTTTACTGTTTCGTAAATATTGCAGAATAAACATTCAATTTGGCGGTGCGGTGGCTTGAAGTAAGTTCCACAGTAAACCGTTGCATACCATTCTGATTATTATTATTATTTGTATACAACTTCTTTCATAACTGTCAAGTATCAGTCGTCATAATTTTTATTTAAAGTCGTAGATTAGTCCTGAAGGCATAATATTTTTAATTCTAATTTCAGGATGCGAGGAAAATTCTGTATAGCTCTAGAAATTAATTTTTTCATTCTAAAAGTGTTTCTTTAGCTTGACAACTAAACATGATCAATGTTCCACAAAATAATTGAATTTTCAACCAAAAAAGTTTAATTTTCAGCTAGAAATAAAATAGATCAATTTTGTGTTTAAAAAATTAATTTTTACAAAAAAAAAAGAAATTTTCAAGAGGATAGATAAATAATAATCAACCAAATAAATGAATTTTCAACTAAGCTGATGAATCATCAACCGAAATAATGAATTTTTAGCAAAATTGTTTAATTATGAACCAAGTAGATAAATTGTCAACCAAGAAGATTAGATATGCATAAAAACAATCGATTTTTCAACCAAGAACAATAATTTTTTCCAAAAAGACTAATTTTAACAATACAGTTGAATTTTTAACAATGATGGTGAATTTTTAAACAGAAAGATGAATTTTCAACCACATAGTTAAATTTTCCGCTAGAAATGATAAATTTTTAACAAGAAAAACAACAAATTTCTCACAAAATAGTTAAATTTTCAACCAAAGAGATGTATCTTCAAGTAAAATGATAAATCTTCAAACAAAAAAATGAATTTTTAACAATATTTTTTTCTAATTTTTAAATAAGTATTTCAATTCGTAATCAAAGAGAGGAATTTTCAAATAAAAAGATTAATTTTTTCAACAAAAAAGACGAATTTTTAACAAAATAATTGACTGCAAAGGATAAATTTTCAACCAAGAAAGATTTTTCAGCTAGGAGAGAAAAAAATTCCACCAAATTATTGAATTTTCAAGTCAATAATAAAAATTAATAATAGAAATTTTAACCAAAAAGATGAATTCTCAACCAAAAATATACTAGTAGACTTTTCAAGGAAAAATAATGAACTTGGAAGAAAAGTTAGTTGGATTTTCAACCAATGATATGCATTTTCAGCTAATATGATGAATCTTCAAGTGACATATTTAAATTTTCAGTGGTAAAAAAAATTATAAAAATAAAATTAACCAAACAAAAAACGAATTCTCAATGCTGGAATTTTGGAAAATTTACAACTTCCTAAGATTAAAATGGAATGTATTAGAAAATTTTGAATTTTAGAGTTGTCGAAAAATCCCATTTTTCCTATATTGGGGTATAATTCTATTCAAGTGGGAAGAAATGGTTGTTAAAGTAACTTTGGAGTTTTTGTAGAAGAAGTTGATTTCTAGTGATTAACTGAATTTCATGATTTTTTTTTCATTTCATTGCAGTGTCGAATAGTCGAATAGAAGCAGAGGTATTCGTGAAAAGATGGTTCTTCTGTGCTTTTTTGTAATTGAGTTTAACGAGGCATAAACGAAAGCCATTTTCAACCCTCTCATCTTCCCTTCATTTGTAACTATGGCTTTGTACCTCTAAATTAGAAAAATTCACGGAAAGTTTCATCAACTCACCAAATATTAAACGTTGCATAAACTTCATCCAAATTCAATAGTAGTGGAATTCAAACTAACATTAGATCTTCGATTTTCAATGTTACACTGCAAAAAATGTATGTTGGAAACTTTCAAATGCTCTGGTATTGGCGTGCTACCTCACATGTATTGGAATTTTACAATATCTCATAGAGATAGAGTTCGCGTTACAATACATGTAATGGAATGCTCGACGGTGACTCCACGAATTACAACACTTACAATACATGTATTGCAATGTCGTCATTCCAATACCATGTTTCCAATTTTACCTTACATACGCTTACATTGTAGAAGTGTTGTGAATCCCAAACATTTTTAAAAGTGTACATATACGACCCCTTGTTTCACTTACATCAGGGAAATATTTACATGAAAGATTATAAAATATTGAATGTTTTAAACTAATAATAATCGATAAGTGTTTGCAGCATGAATTTGATTCTGTTCACAGCAAATACATTCTGTTCACAGCATGAAGTTGGGTAGTAGTGACTAACAAATAGTAGTAGTGTTGATTAACAAATTAAAAATATTGGTACACCTAATAAATTTTGATGATGCTAATGTATAAAGTAATTGTAAATTTTGATAAAATAATTTTAGACTGACACAACAATCATACCACTCATGACACTATGAAAAACTTCGAAGTCAAAAAATGGTGTTAAATGTTAAAACAGCTCTGAAAATATAGATAGTAATTGTACATTTTGATATACAATTAATTCTGTAGACTAACTCAAAGGTAATTTGACTTATAAAATTATTTAAAGTGATAGAGTCTGTCTGAACTGGATGAAGAGATCGTTCAAGAAAAGAAGGGTTGAACACCGGTTTGGGGAAAGTTAGATGGTAGTGGCTAGGGAAAAGGTAAGATGGCGATGCCCAGGGAGAAAGGGGAAATGGCGATTTCCTAGGAAAGGTAGAAAGGATGGCAAAGGGCTAGGGAGAAAGGGAAAATGGCATTTCCCTAGGAAAGAAGGAAAGACGGCGGATTAGGGGAAACGGATGGCGAGAGATGGCAGTTGTCTTTCCCTTGTAAGTACAGAGGGTCCAGAGACTCTGGACCCTCAGTACCTTGGAAGGAGTTGGCAGTCCCAGTTGTCGGCGTCGCTCCTCCCTCTGCCACAGATTCAAACCCATCTAGCCAATAACCAGAGGTCTGCCGAGGCACAAGAGAGTTACCAGAAGGATTGGTAAAAAATCATCAGGTCTGGTTTCTCTGCCCAGGATTCGAACCCCTCCAGCTGATAAGCAAAGGTCTGCTGGAGCGCCAAAGAGTTATCGGAAATATTGGTTAATAATCCTTATGTCTCGCTTCGGATGGTTCCCTAATATGTGGCCCGAAGGACATGGAGATAGAACGAACTACCTAGTGAGGGATTATAAAAGTGGTATGACTTTTCCCCTTTCTGAAACTTTCAAAACTGCAAAGTAAAATTTTTTAAATCTTTTTTATCAGCTTTCAGCTTGAAACTTCCAACATTAAACTATTGCAAACTGGAATCGTTTGAAATTGAACAACTTTAAATTGAAAGCATTAAATAGAATCATCTACTCACGAAACATTGAAAATGGTTTTGTTTCATTATTCAATCTTTCAAAATTATATGGTTCATAAATAATTATATTTAATAATTGAAAAAATGATTAAAACCAACTCGGAATTCTCTGAATTCTTTGAATATTCAAAATTCTCTGAAATCCTTGACTTCTCTGAAGTCTAAGAATATTTTGAGTTCCTAAGATTCTTAAAATTCTCTCCATCCCCTAAATTCCTAAAATTCTCTTAATTCCTAGAATTCTTTACATTCCTTGCATTCCCTGAATTCTCCGAACTCTTCAATTTTCTGCAATTTCATTAATTTATTGAATTTCTTTAAAGCTATGAAATCTCTTGAAATTTTCCGAATTCCCTGAATTCCTTGAATATTCTGAATACCTTGAATTCTCTAAATTCAATCAATTCCATAAATGATTTGAAATCCCTGAAATTTTCTGAATTGCATAAAATCCATGAATATCTAGAATATTCTGAGTTCCATGAATTCCTTGAAAATTTGGAATTCTTCACATTTCTAAAAATCTCTGAATTCCTGGAATTCTCTGAAATCCTTGATTTCTTTTACTTTCCTGAATTTGTTGAATGTTCTGAGTTTCCTTAATTCTTTGAATGTTTATAAATTTTCTGAATTCCTTGAGTAACCTAAATGCTCTGAAATTCTTAAAACTCTCTGAATCTTCTGAAATTGTCATCCTAAATTCCTTCAATATTAAAAGTTTCTTAAATTCCTTAAATTCTCTTAAATGATTTAATATTCTAAATTCCCTGGATTCATTGAATACTCTGAATTCCTGATATTCCTTGAATCCTCTCCAGCCTCTGAATTTCTGAAATTCCTCCATTTCTCTGAATTTCCTGAGTTCCCTTAATTCAGAATATTAAAGGAATTCCTGGGATTATATAAATTTCCCGAATTCCCTAAATATTCTGAATTCTATTAAATCCTGGATTTTCGTTCATTCATCGAAATTCCTCTGAATTCCTGAAATATTCTGAATTCTTTGAAATTCCTTTGATTCATTTGATTTTTTTTGCATTTTTTTAATCTCCTTGGCATTTTCAGAATTCAAGGGATTCAGATAATTGAGAGTTTATTGAAATCAGGGAATTCCAAGGATTTGAAAATGATGCAATGAATTTGCATAAATTGAGATAATTTCGAGGAGTTCCGATGATTCAGAGAATTTAGCTGAATTCAGATATATCAGGAAATCCGGAGGAATTCAGAAGACTTCAAGGGAGTTAAAAGAATGGCCATGGTTACGTGTAATCAAATTTCAGTACGAATAGCCGCATTTTTTCGGTACGAATAAGGGGAGCTGGAAAACGGGCTGTTTGTAACGAAAGTTCTGTAGAAATAACCGTATTTTTTCGATACGTGTAGACACTTTCTAAAAGAATACAGTACAATTCAAAATTAGAATCATGGGAATATTTTTTTCATATTTTTGTTTATTATTAATTGGCAATGCAATGTTTCCCGTGGGCTCTAGCGCGTGTATGATAATGCTAGTTAAAAATATGGAATAAATATGCATCTTCCCGTTTTTCATCTTTGGTACTAATACTCATAAGAAAATAAATTTGAGTGAGAAACATTGAAGTTTTTTAGTGAAATTTTATTCTTTGGTCTTGATCTGAAGAAAAAGTTACATTGACGTGTAATCCTTCAAGTTTCTTTTTCTTTTCTTATCTTGTAGACATAATTTGCTTGAACTTTACTTGTGTAACCATTTAATACATTACCTCTTTTCCATTTTTAATTATCCTTCAACCGTTCATCCAGTTTCACAAATTCTTTGCAGTGCACTTTTTCACTCTTTCACTCTTTATATTTTTTTAAACTCTGACACTTGAACCTCCAGTTGAAATTCACATTCTTCTTGGTACATTTTCACTTTTGAAAAGTCGAGATGATTTACATTTTATTAATCATAAAAATATTGAAATAAATTCTAATATTCTTTTGATTTCTAATTGTAAACTCAGTCTGGATCATTAATTAAAGGAAGTGTGACTGTAAAATTAAAGGTCAAATGAACAGGTACATTTATTATATTTTTGTTTGATAACCTCTTATCAGAGTCCGAAAAGTCACTTGTTTCGCGGATGAGAATCAGCAGAGTGGAACGTAGGTTCCAGATCCACAACTGAATAAATACTGAGTTCTCTTATGCTGTCTAGGTTCTATATACAGAGTCCTCTCATGGATCATGTACCGTTCTCTAAGTGGAACGTATTTAGATCAAAACAAATGAAAACTAAACTTGATAGAAATTGTATAAATTGCACTTTTGATCATTAATTCCATCCTGCTCTTAATTAAATACAGCCTAGCATCATTCTTTTACCAATCATCGAACTGAAAATGGTTCACGTGAAGTTTTTCACTTTTGGCTTCACTTATTCATAACTGAAAAATATATAATATCCATAAAAAACGAAAATTTGCTTTTCGAAGTTGCGGAAATTTATTTTCTAAATTTCTTGATATAATATTGGAAATGAAATAATATTTATTTTTACGAGTAAAACTTGAACGATGTTGACTTTTTTTTAGATTAGTAATTTAAAATTGATTTCAAAGTATTCTATAAATTACAAAGATTTTTTAAATTTGATTTATCACGTTGAAAATATTAATTGAAGCAGTGAAATACAATAAATACATATGTTATTTATTTTTCTGGTGTTGAATAAATTTGCTATTGAAATTACTATGTTACTTGTTTTATTTTAAATAATTTTTTTTCTGTGAAAACTCCGCACAAAGAATCTAGTCATAATTGGTCCAAGTTCTTTTTGAGAATTTCGTCAAGTGTCGTAAACCACAAAATAAATAAGTATCAGTAAAATCCAGCGAAGGACATTTTTCCATGTATTTTTTGCGGGGTCCTCTGAAAAAAATATTGATGAATGAGTTTTTTCTGTACAAAGTTTTATTTGCCCAATTACAAAAATTTTTTACGACTTCGTGAATTTTTGAAAATATGATTATAACTTTTTGATGATCTTTTTGGGATTTCAATGCAACTAAGTCGACCGAGCCCTACAAAATTAATTTCTTCTACATATATAAACAATTAGTAAAATTCTGAATATTAAATTCCACCAAAAACACTACGTTTCAAAACACTTCGCCAAGCACATAAATATTTTATTTATCAAAGTGTCTCGTTATCCCGAAATTCGGGATGACTAGTTCAATATTTTTCATAAGCTTGGCTAGTCGTCCCGATCTTTCGGGACAACGAAAAGGATCAACTTTTCCAACTCCCCCTTTATTTATTTATATTCAAGGTAATTTAAAGTCGTGAAATAAAAAGATACGGTCAAGTACGAATAGTAGGAATTATATAAATAAAACTTGTTTTTCATAAAAGGAATTAGTTTAATAATTATTTTTCTTTGCTTGATAAAAAATAAAATAGATATTTTGTAGGAATAAATAATTAAAATGAAAATAATTTTCAGGCCTATTATTTTATTTAAATAATAGAATTTAGTGTCGCAACATAACAATAATAATAATAATAAATTCCAATATTACAGGCCCGACAAATGTCTTTATAATTTTTTTGTTCGTTCTCTAAAATATCAATTAACTTTTAGTTTTAGTTAAATTAACTTTTAGTTAAGCATTTTTTTAATTCGATCATAGTACATTTCTTCGATTTTTAATTAAAATTTTCGAAACTTACAAAATCTTTTCATTTTGGTGGGTTCTATATACTCACAGGCTTGGAAAATATGTCTCATGAATAAAATTGACGAAGACATTCCACTTTTAGTGTTTAAAATTATTTATATTACAGATAATAATTCCCGGTAGCGATTTTGTTATTTTTTTAATTTCGTTCTTCATGGCAGAATTTTTGTTACTCGTATGGGTATTCAGAATATTTCGATACTTTTTTGTTAATACTTGACGGCGATTCGCTACAGCGAAACTTAATGAACATAGAATAAAGATCGATTATGAGAACATTTTTTGCTGAAAAAATACCTAGGGGTCGTGCATAAATTACGTAACACTTTGGGGGGGGGGGGGGGGTCTAGCTTAGTGTTACGTAATGGTGAAAAACTACAGGGAAAAGTCGGAAAAAGCGTTACATAGGGGGGGGGGGGGATTGTCGGAAAATTGCGTTACGTAATTTATGCACGACCCCCTATTCAAGTAAAAGTTTCAATATTTGACCAATTTTCCGTGGAAAAAAAATTATGCTCAATTTTTTGTACGTGAAGTTTTTGTGAATAAAAGATAATATACAAATTAAAGTAAAATAAAAATTATATTGAAGTTGGAAATTTTCAAAAATGCGCAAAAGACAAAAAATAATGAATTTTTTGGACGTATAACTAACGAAAATTTTTAATTAATAATGATTATAATAAGGTCGTGGCTACATGTGCCAAAATTTTGGTACCTGGAAATGAGACTATTTATTCATACCGGAATTTCGGAACAAAAATCCAAATTTGTTCGGTACGAATAGACACTGCTTCATAATAAACTTTTATTTTTAGCTTATTTAATTTATTGAAATGTTAATAAATAATTCTTTTATATTTTATGAATAATCTTGAATTATTAATATTGTGAATTACCCAAATTAATAATTCATTCAACCAACCTTTGTATTCAATAAAGAATATAAATCTGAACAAATAGATGTTTCTACCATAATTGAGTTATATTAAAAAAAAAATGTATTTATATTTTTATTTAGTTATAGGTTAGGTGCTTGGTTGATTTACAATAAAATTTCTCATTCAATCTCACTTAAAATTTGATATATTATGAATTATACCAGTATACCATTATGGAGGTTGGACAGGCAATTAGGAAGTAGCGGGCATTTAGGAAGGTTGGTTAGGCAGTCAGGAAAATAACGGGAATTTGGGGGTTGTTTAGACAAAAATAAAGGTATCGGGCATTTAGAGAGATTGGGCTGGCATGGCAGTTAGGAAGGAAGCGGGCATGTAGAGGGTTGTAAGTTCGAGGTTGAACTGGCATTTAGGAAGGTTGGGCGGCAATTAGGAAGGTAGCGGGTATTTAGGAAGGTTGCTTAGGCATTTAAGAAGAAAGTGGGAATTTAGAGAGGTTGAGGGTCATTTAGAGAGGTCGGGTGCGCATTTAGGGAGGTCGAGCAGGCATTTAGAGAGGGACTTGATTCCTCAAACAGTGGTATAGCGGTGGCGAGAGCTTTTTATAGTATAGAGAGGTATTATTTTTCACTCACAAAAACTCTACTCACAAAAAATTCGCCATCCTTTTTGGGCTTATAGAAAATTGGTCAAAAAATTGATCAAAGATAGAAATTTCGACCCCGAAGCCGCAATGGTGAGATATTAACCATCTTCGAACAATTTGTTGTTTGATACTCGAAAAAGAAATTCAAATTTCTGTGGATATGGAATATTATTTTCTAAAGAAAAGTCCGCCTCTTTTCTCTTTATGCTGTTTGCAAACATTGTACGTTCATGCGGGATGAAAAGCGGTTGGTACACAAGCGACAAGTAAGGAAAAGAGGGACCCTCAGAGATAAGTAGCATAGTACAGAGATATTTTTGGTTCGAATGGCCAACGTTTTTGAGTGTAAGGTGGAACACGGCACGCGACACGGAATTCGGAAATAGAACTCACGAGTTTCTACACAAATCCGTGTGTTGCTTTACTTCAGTCTAGTTGAGCTTCATAAATCCTCAAAGGAGAAAACTATTTCACAATTTATGAATAATTTTTAAACGTATGAAATACTAAACCACAGAAAATTTCTCCACAAAAAATTGGATTCAACATTCTGGGGGCTTTCTTCTTCTTCACATTGCAGATCATCACACAAAGCTTGAGCCCCCTGAAAACAACTCCCCCTCCACCTTTTAATTCACCATTTTTTGTTTAATTCCATTTGATGAACGCCTAAAATTTCACGCAAAAAATGCAAATTTAATATCTTAACAGACTTCACTTCCAAAAATGCTCTCAAGATGGGGGGAATAGGGTAATTTTTCACGAAAATACGGTAATAACAGGACAAAAAATTACTTTAAATAAAAATAGTGTATAGGTACCATATTGAATTTATTATGAAACACATAATATTTCAAGTCGAATTATATAGCATTTTCAATAAAACAGCTGAATGTTTATGCAAAAAAGATTGATTTAATTTAAGTTTTGAAGCTGAAAAGTCGAATTTTTTAGAAAAAAGTTCACTTTTGAAACCAAAAAGATGAATTTTCAACCAAGAAAGATATTTTTTAACCAAATGGTTAAATTTTCAACAAACAAAAGCAATAATCTTGAATCAAACAGTTGCATTTCAACCAAATAGTCGAATCTTCAAGCTAAAAAGACGAATTTTTAGAAGAAATTTGGATTTTTCACCAAAAAAGATGAATTTTCAAACCAAAAAGATGAATTTTTAACAAAGCGATTGAATTTTTGAACAAAAAAGGTGAATCATAAAAAAATAGTGGAATTTTTAACAGAATAATTAAATTTTCTACAAAATGATTAAATTTGTAACCACGTAGTTGAATTCAAGACCGGCATAGATAAATGTTCAGCTAAATATCTAGTTCAATTTTCAATAACAAGAAAACAAATTATTAACATTCAAAGAGTTGCACTTCCAATCAAATAGTTGAACTTTAAGCAAATGGTCGAAGTTTTGAACAAAAAAGATTAACTTTGGATCAAAATCATTTTAATCAAATAGTGGAACTTTCAAGTCAAAATAATTCAATTTTCAACAAAACAGTAAAATTTGTAACAAAAAAATTACATTTTCAAATAAAATGATTGATCTTCAACAAAAAAATAAGAATTTTTAGCAAAGATTCTCAAATTTCAACCACTCAGTTGAATTTTTAATCAAAAAAGATTAATTCTGAACGAAAAATAAAGTAGTTAATATTCCAACGAAGAAAAAATTTCAATCTTATATAAAGAAAACAGTTGAATTCAACCAAAAATACAAATTTTGGATAAAATAGTTGAATTCTTAAAAACATAGAATAATTTTTACCCAAAAAGTTGCATTTTTAACCGAAAAAGATCAAATTTCTAGAAAAAGAAATAAATTTGAGATCCAAAAGATAACTTTTTAAGCAGGACATATGAATTTTCCACATAACAATTGGTTTTCCAAGCCAAACAGATAAATCTTTCGCAAAATAGCTAAACTTTCAATCTTAAAATATGAATTTTCTACAACAAAATTAATTTTCAACCAAATAGTGGAATTTTAAACTGAAAACGATCAATTTTGAACCAAAAATGGAATAGTTGAAGAAGCAGTTTAAAAAATGATTTCCAACAAAGCGAAAAACGAATATTTAACAAAATAGTTCAAATTTCAACTAATAAAATTAATGTTTAACAAAGTAGTTTAACTTTCATCCAATCTGTTAAATGGTCCACTTAAAAAGATGAATTATTAATGAAAAATCTAATCGTTGATTTTTCAACTCTAAACGATCAATTATCAACCAAAAATAGAAAAGTTAAATCTTCAGTTAAAAGAAATAATTTTCAGCCAAAAATGTACGAATTTTCAGAAAAATAGTTAAATCTCCAACCAGTAGAATAAGTGTTTAACAAAGTAGTTTAACTTTCAACCAAGAAATTGAATTTTTAACTGAAAAATATATATTTTCATTGAAACATTTAATAGTTGAATTTTCAACTAACAACGATCAATTTTTGACCAAAAAATAAAATATTTACATTTATAGTACAAAAATTAATTTATAAACAAAAATAAGACAAATTTTCAACAAAATATTTGAGTGTTAAACTAAATAGTAGAATTTTTAACTAAAAGAGATTAATTCTGATCCAAAATCAGAATAGTCCATTTTTCATTAAAATGAATTAACTTTGAACGAAAAATATTTCAATTTCCCACGTGAAAAAATTCTACGGAAAGCGTTCTACGGAAATTCCATGTGGAAATTCCATGTGGAAATTCCATGTGGAAATTCCATACGGAAATTCTACAAAAATTTCTACGAACTAATCTTGGATTAGGTTTGACTTCCGGTGATGAACTCCGGACATCACACCCTTGAGTAGGTTCCTCGAAGACACGAGATTGAACCAATACACCAGGTGTCAAAAACACATCTTCTCCGGGGAAGTCTGGTTTTTTACAGTACTTTAGGGTCCCTGGAGTAAGTTCCTCGGAGACACGAGATTGAACCAATGCACCAGGTGTCAAAAACACATCTTCTCCGGGGAAGTCTGGTTTTTTACAGTACTTTAGGGTCCCTGGAGTAGGTTCCTCGAAGACACGAGATTGAACCAATGCACCAGGTGTCAAAAACAAATCTTCTCCGGGGAAGTCTGGTTTTTTACAGTACTTTAGGGTCCCTGGAGTAGGTTCCTCGAAGACACGAGATTGAGCCAATGCACCAGGTGTAAAAAACACATCTTCTCCGGGGAAGTCTGGGTTTTACAGTACTTTAGGGTCCCTGGAGTAAGTTCATCGACGAGACGAGATCCAAACAATGCCCTACGTGTAAAAAGAACAGCTTCTTCCGGGAAGTCTGGTTTTTACAGTGCTTCAGAGTGCCTGGAGTGGGTTCCTCGACGACAGAAGATTTAACCAATGCCCCAGGTGTGAAAAGCGCATCTTCTTCGGGGAAGTCTGGTTCCATCTCGTGTCCTCGAGGAACTTACTTCAGGGACCCTAAAGTGCTGTAAAAACCAGACGTCCTTGAAAAAGATTTTTTTTTTTACACCTGAGGTATTGATTCAATCTCTTGTCCTTGAGAAACCCACTCCAGGGACCCTAAAGTACTGTAAAACCCAGACTTCCCCGGAAAAGATGTGTTTTTGACACCTGGCGCATTGGTTCAATCTCGTGTCTTCGAGGAACTTACTCCAGGGACCCTAAAGTACTGTAAAACCCAGACTTCCCCGGAGAAGATGTGTTTTTGACACCTGGTGCATTGGTTCAATCTCGTGTCTTCGAGGAACCTACTCTAGGGACCATAAAGTACTGTAAAAAACCAGACTTCCCCGGAGAAGATGTGTTTTTGACACCTGGTGCATTGG
>CAKNYM010051103.1:268899-309527 GCA_932195095.1 Andricus curvator
ACCAGACTTCCCCGGAGAAGATGTGTTTTTGACACCTGGTGCATTGGTTCAATCTCGTGTCCGGAAGTCAAACCTAATCCAAAATTAGTTCGTAGAAATTTTTGTAGAATTTCCGTATGGAATTTCCACAAGGAATTTCCACATGGAATTTCCACATGGAATTTCCACATGGAATTTCCACATGGAATTTCCGTAGAACGCTTTCCGTAGAATTTTTTCACGTGGGTTTCTTATTGGGTTCTTTTAATTTAGTTCGCATCTAAGCTAAAAAACAAGAAATGAAATAAAAACACTAATTTCAGTTTTTTCAAGCATTTTGAAATATCATTATTCACCATTATATTTTCCATGTGTGTTGCTACATTCTGTAGTAACCCTTGCTCGCACTAAGTCACAAATCTTCACAAAATGTTAGCCTCGGCAGTGTGACGTGGATTTTGAACGCCCTCCTACAAATTTTATTCATTGCAGAAATTGAAATTTGTATTGCAAGTAAAAAATTTAATTATACAAATATTTATTACTATTTAATATTTATTATTAAAAGTTCTTTCAGCGCTTTACAGAATAAGAAAGCTATCTTTTTCAATTCAGTATTATATGTTATTTATTTAATACAGGTCAAATTTACATACAGCTAATTTGAACAGTTGTGCTTACAATTTACTAGTCGATTAGGCTTTACAATTAAAATTCATGAGAGTCAAACGAAGACAGTTCATAGTTAATTTGGCGTTGACAATTTATGTGACATGCACATTGTTTGGAGACAATAACAGCCGAGAGTATGTTTGGTCCGATTGAGTATACACCTCATTGTTAATATTGATGATATAATATTATAGAAACTGTGTTTATATAAGGAGATTTTAAAGTTGTAGTAACTCTTTTACAAAAATAATAAATTGGCCAAATTTTCTGATTAAACAATTGAAGCTAATAGTGACTGTGCAAACGCAAATATTAGTCCTGGCTTCAAAAAATGTTTACTTTAAATGCATTTTCTGTGCCCTGTGTTCTGTGCAAGTTTCATTTTGGAATATATTTAGTTGTTCACCTATAACCGCAACAGCTGGTATATGCCTTCAAATGTGCACTGTTTCCATTAGAAATTACAGAATTTTTTCTGCATCATATATGGCAACGGCCATACCACGCTGGAAACACCAGTTCCCGTTAGATCACTGAAGTTAAGCAGTGTTGGGCGCGGTTAGTACTTGGATGGGTGACCGTCTGATGCTACTGCGTTGCTGTTGGCGGTGGTGGGTGTGGTGAGCCCACACTTGTAGTTATTTACTACAAGAAACTATCCACCTAGAAACACTACCCGAATCGGGTAGTGTCACGCTTACCCCTTGAGGCTCGCCGAAAGGGAAATGGCTTAATGGTATATATAATATTAGCGACTACGCCGCAACACATAATGTGCAATTATTATGGTGCAAATTGCTGGCCAAAGTCTCAAATGAAAATCCGCAAAAGGGGAAAAAGCTTTTACATTAGAATTAGAGTATTTATGAATAAGGAAAAAGTGTGAAAAAATCGTGAGTAAGAACGAGAAAATAACAAAGTTTCTTGAGAATACATACATACATACATTGATTAGCAGTTCGAACTCGAAAGTTCATTGCCTCACTACCCGATTCGGGTAGTGTTTCTAGGTGGATATGTACTACCAATGTGGACCCACCACACCCACGACGGGCCAACAGCACGCAGGTATTCCTGAACGGTTACCCATCCAAGTACTAACCGCGCCCAACAATGCTTAACTTCAGTGATCTTACGAGAACTGGTGTTTCCAGCGTGGTATCGCCGTTGGCGTTTCTTGAGAATATACGGAATAATAGATGTAGCCTCGAAAATCTCGCAATCCTTGTTCTTGAAAACCTGATTAGCTTCTCATTACTTTAAACTATTTCATATGTTTAATTTGTTATTTTGCAAATTAAATGTACAATTAATCCCTTTTAATAATAAAAATCATATAAAATATTATGCGTATTGAGAATCGCTTGTGCTTTTTAATGCTCGTGTACTTAAATTAAAACTTTCAAATTATCTGATAAATGATTGCAAATATTATACATGCGTGATTTCAGTGCTTTTTGCTCGAAATCACCCATTTTTACAGAAAATTTTAATATAAAATCATACATTTTTGGAGAAGAGTAAAAATTTCTAAAAATTTTATGTTGCGTTAGTTTCCTTTCGTCAGAATTTAGCATTTTTTTAACAAAAATCGTCATCAAGATTTCTAAGTTTCAACAATTTTGGGCCATAATAGCATTTTAGACCGGAAATAGGTCTTTAAAAAAAATTATTAGCTTTCAAAGATAACAAATTTTCAACAACTTAAGTTTTTCGGTTCAGTAAGCGCTTTTCTACAGAAAAATGACATTTATGTATAAAAAAATCATTAGATTTCAAAGGTTGATAATTTTTTAACAATTGACGGCTATTTTAGCGTTTTAAACAAAAAATAGATACTTGAAAACAAGAATCATTATAGTATGAACAATATTTTTAATTTCTGAACAGTTTCAATTTATGTTCAAGTTTTTCAAGGGAAATCGATTATAAACAAAATTTGGATTTTAAAGGTGATTCGCAACTTTTTAACAATTACAAAGAAACTTCATAATTTTGGAACAATTTAAGGTTGTGATAACTTTTTTTCACTGGAAATCAGTTACCATGAACAGAAATAATTATATTTCAAATAAGATGTACAATTGTAAAGAATTTCCTATCATGTTATGTTAGCCTTTCGTCGAAAATTAGTTGAAAATTTTTTTTTTAAACCAAAGTTTTTTTTTCAGATTATTATCATTCAGTAATATTACATTCACATTTTTTGGTTCTGTTCGGGTTTTATACCTGAAACCGATACTTTTCATAAAAAATCATTGGGTGTTTAGATTTCACAGAAAATTATTTTGGAACCATTTTAGGTTATATTAACATTTTTAACTGAAAATCGGTCGTTTCCAACCAAAATCATTAGGCTTAAAAAAAGGAATACAATCATAAACAATTTTTCGTTATGTTATGTTAGTTTTTTAGTCTAAAATTGATATTGTTAATAGAAATCGTTAGATTTCAAAGCATATTTGAAATATTTGAAAATGAATGTTATTTTGAACAAAAATCAGTTGACTTCAAAAATCAAGCTTACAGTTTTGTACAACTTCAGTTTATGTTAGCATTTTTCTTCCGAAATAAGTATTTTGAGACAAAAATTCAACAATTTGATTGTATATATTGCACACAAAAATATATATTGTTTAAGAATGACTGACGAAACAAGTATATTTATGTAAAGTAAATGGTAGCGTATCCAGAGGCAAACCGAGGAAAAAATGGTGGGAATGTGTGAATGAGACTCATAGTCGAAAAGATATAAAAAGCCACAGAAACACAAGAGCTTGCATGAGAAAATGCATGGACGTAAAGGAAGCTAAAGTTGCATGCTAGTACAGGAAAGTGTGGCGATAAATAGTTTATAAGAAATGTGTGATGAAGTATGTCAGTGGAGTGAAAGACGCCTGTAACGAAATACCTTGGATTCTAATGGACCAGCGTGGAGAAATTTACTTGGTGGATGTGATTAGAGTGAAAAGTATGGATGTTACTATGTGCTTATCAGCAAGTGTCATATTTTTGTGTGATTTATGACACATGACGACTTTTTAAAGCTCTTCTCCTGGGGTGATTGCTAGATTGATTGATCAGCGACCTGTGTCGGAGCAGTGTTGCGAAACAAACGTGTTATTTAAATAAGCAACATGGGAATTCTAAATTAATCTAAAAATCTATACCCCCCCCCCCCCCCGTGATACTTCCTTGTACACTTCCCTTTCTCACTTTTCTCATATGAATCCCTTGATCCCCGACAGTATAACGAGGCTTGATCCGAGTAAGTCACGCTAACCGTCCGGGGTTCGATCCCTAAACCGGTACCTCTGGAATTTTGTTCTATGCAGTTTTACCAAGGTTCTGGTGGTTCGGATCCCATCTTAAGCTGTAGGACCCCCCCCCCACCATGCACTTGGCTGCAACTCAGTCCGTGGATAGTGAGGTTTTTATTTTTTTATTAATGTTTTATTTTTTATTGATTGTGATTAATGTTATATGTTAATAAATCTGAATTAATTGTTTTAATAAATTTAAATAATTTTCAAGTAATTTTAATAATTAACAGTTGATTACTTGGAAATATTATAATACTGACAAATAAAAATGACCATTATGAATATTAAAATTATAATATGTTAAACATATTTGGTCTTATCAATAAATTATAAATGTTTATAAATTTTTTTAAATTTAATTTGAAAGGGAAACCTGGAATGGGGGAAGGTGAGTTCGGTCACAACCTACCTCTTTTTCAGGTGGAAGAATGACTACTAATTGCTATTGTCGGCGACCAAATGACTAATTTTTCGAATTCACCTTTAAAGTGTCATTTGCAAATATTTTCATAGTCCGAAATGAGATAAGCATCAAAGAATGTGGTGCAAAAGAGACAATAGTTGACACATGGGAAAGAAATCAGTTAAAATGGTTCGGACATGTTGAAAGAATGAAACATGAACGTCTAACGAAACAAGTGTATAAAGGTAAAGTAAATGGCAGTATGCCCAGAGGCAGACCGCAGAAAGAATGGTTAGAATGTGTGAATGAGACCTTAATCCGAAAAAACATAAGAAGCCATCGAAACAGGAGAGCTTGCATGAAAAAATGCATGGACGTGAAGGAAGCTAGAGAAGTATGCCAGGACAGAAAAGTGTGGCGACAAATAGTTTATAAAGAGAATGTGAGTAGAGTGAGTGACGCATGAAACAAAAGACCTTGGATACTAATGGGCCCGAGTGGGGAACCTCACATAACAACCTTGTGAGGCTCTTCAATTGGGGTGATCGCTAGAGAGATTGATCAGCAACCTGGGTCAGATCAGTGTTGCGGATCGAACGTGTTATTTAAATAAATAACACGAAAATTCTAGATCAATCTAAAAAATCTATACCTCCTTTCCAACACTACTATTTTCCAACCGAGCGAGTCACGCCTACCCCGAAAGGGAAATGGCTTAATGGTATAATAATAATAAAAAATATTTGTAATCAGCACTCCACAATACGTTAGTATAAGTGGTTTCAACGTCTCGTGAATAAAATTAGTTGTGAAAGTTATTTTTCGTTGATTTTGGTCTAAAAAGAAGGGTTTCCAAATGATTTAAAATCATTTTCTCGAAAATTCGAAAAATTCATCAAAGTAAATAGTTGCCACATCGTATCTGATAGACTCTGAAATGCGATTGTTCAAAGCAAAGTTGTCTGCTATCAGCTGTTTTGAAAAGTAGCAAACCCGAAATTATTTCGGTTTGAGAATTTATCTTCTTCACAAAAAACACTGTGGACCACAAGAACGAAAGTAAAAATTATTCTCTCTTGGAGTCAAGATATAAAATATAAAAACACGGGAAAAAATTGTCTTGCAAAAAGTGTAGAAATAGTCACGGAATCTTGGATGAGTACCAAAAGTTTATAAATCTTGAATAATTTTTAGTAAAAGATTTCAAATTTTTCAATTCTAAGCGCAGACTAGTCTATAATTCTCGATAATAATCTCAGGGAAACAGTTTTGTATTTAGTATACAAAACTTAAATAAGATATTAAATTCAGTCCACGATAAATTGCAAAAATATTCTTAATATTGTGTGTAATACAGTGAATATTTTTAACTAGGTTCTAAAGAATATTTATAAATTCCTGAAATGAAAAATAGTGCGCTGATATTGCTCGAAGTCCCAGACAGTCTGGGAAAATCTATCTTTGCAGTCGACAGTGCGCAATAAATATTGTTGCGACATCAGTTCAAAAAAGGCACATGTTTTCAGTGACTTTATTATATTCATTTTTAAGAATTATTCAAACTTTTTCTTTTATTTCATAAATACTAATCTTTTTGACAATAATAACACAACTTCACAAAAAAATCGAAAAAATGCTTCCTCTGACCAAACAATGTTTATTGTATGTTTTTGGGGTCGCTGAATCCGAATCCGAGCTTCGTTTAACCCCATCACGTCAGGGTTATTCATAACCTCAAAAAAAGGCCCAGAAACCCAATAATCCCTTGAATCTTTAATCCCTTCATCCTTCAACACAACAAACCCCATAACCATTTAATTCTTGCATCCATAACCCCATAATCCCTTAACCCCCTTCACCCCATAAAGCTGTAAGAAAGAAACTTTCACGCCTTTGATCGCAGGAATTCAGGGTTTAAAGGCGTGCAAGTCTCTTTCTTACAGCGTTACGGGGTGAAGGGAGTTTAGGGGTTATGAGGTTTAAGAATTGAATGGTTATAGGGTTTTTTGTGGTAAATGATGGAGGGATTAAAGATTCAAAGGATTATTGGGGTTTTTGGCCTTTTTTTAGGTTATGAATAACCCTGACGTGATATGGTTAAACGGACCTCGGATTCAGATTCAGCGAACCCAAAACCATCAAATAAACATGGCCTGGTCAGAGGACGCATTTTTTATATTTTTTCTAGTGGATCTGTGTGATATAATTTTTGGAAAATATTATTGAATATTATTCTCTCTTCTTTCCATTGGTTGCAACTGAAAATTTGAAACTATAATAAATCAGAAGAAAATTTAATTCATTTAGATAGAAGTAATTTTTTCTCTTTTATCGGAAAAATAAGACATTTAAAATGCAAAGTTAATAATATTACTTGCCATTAAGCATTACATCATTTAGCTTGTTTTTCAAATATAAGGAAGGTTATAAATTTTTTTTTTTACTCATTTGTGACTGAAATATATATATATATATATATATATATATATATATATTTAATTCTGTTATGTTATGTTTAGAGTATAAAATACTTCAAAATAATTAGAAGAAAAGTATCCTGTGAAGAAAAGTCTACTACAAGAACTTTCAGGTATAAAATAATTGACTCTCACCGTTGCTTCACTATCTATATTGTGATATAATAAAATATTAATGAAAGGTTGTTTTTTCAGCTTTTATATAATGATTTATGCGTTTCGAATTTGAATCATGAGTCCAATATAACAGCTATAAAATTGATAATATAAATGAGAAACCATACTTTATTACAGAATTTTAATTTAACAATCATTTTTTCAAACCCTATACAAAATTACTTGAAAAATAAGACTATTCAAATCCGATACTGTTTATTATTTCAGGCATTTTTACAAATAAAGAGAAAGACAAGAATATATGGCCCATTCTTCTGTATTATCTTATTTTATAATTGGGAAAATGAATTTTTTTGAGCTACAATTTAAATATGTATATTTTCAGTTATTTTGAGACAAAACTATGTAACTCTTTATATTATCAATCTTCCAGCACTCATACATCTCACAAAAATTATGTGTATACTGAACTTTCGACGCTAATGTATAGTAATATATTTAAATTAATATGTATATTAAATTGACCATGTAGTTATCATACAAGATTTCAATGAAAAGAGTCAAAAAAAGATTCAAGTTTGAAATAAGAAAATCAAATATGACTCGGGGCACCACAATTTTTTTGCCCGGCACTGGTCGCTTCTCACAAGCGGTAAGAATTTTCCTGGTTAGTGTATAATATAAGGAACATTTCGGTCGATATACTCAGCGTGCAATATTCTGCGCTAGCGAATTGCGTTCTATGTAGTAGGGTTAAGTTAGGTTATAGAATTAGGTTTTTGTACGTCATAGTGTGTTAACTGTATGGCCTTGTGATGTGAAAAAAACGATAAAGACTGTCCTGAAAATTTTATGAGATCAAATTTTGTTTAGTTTACACAAATTTTCTATACAGTCCAGGACTTTTTGTTCTTATTTCTTTTACTTAGTATTAAAATATCTTATAAACATTCAAAAAAGGAGGCTTTCCATATATATAACATTTGGCTGCCTGTCCAAAAGTCCCAGACTGAGTTCCATACTTTTTGTAGGACAAATTTTTTCCGTGTTCAATAATGTCAGTGAATCATTAGATAAACAGCAACAATCGATTGACAATAAATCGTTGGAAGCTAATTTGACTGTTATCGGTTTGTAGAATAATGTTGTCTAATTGTAGATTAATCACAGGATCGAACACTCGCTCAGGGCAACAATGGTTATCCGACGGACAAAGGCCCTTTGGTGGTAGTCCATATAGTCCCTTCTGATTTGATCGCACCAAAACCCTCAGTTGCTACTGGAACTGATCTCAAGGGAGTCCGAGGATCAGTGTCTGGATTCTAGATTCTAGGGTAATATAGTTAAAGGCACCATGCGGACTCATAGAACCGTGAATGGTGGATGTGTACCATTCAGAGGCTGAGACCGCAATCCCGGGTCAAAGATCGATCTATTCTCTTGGCTTCTGGTGATTACCTTCCAGGTGTGGGTTTGTCGCCATGGAAACTGAGCTCACCCTGGCTGCTAGGTCAGGGCCACTCTCGTTGCACCTCGTCTATAACAGGTGTGTATCCCCTATTCTTCATCAGGAAATGCAGAAAAATTGCAGACCCCGGAAGTCAGTCTTTGGCTCCAATTGCACCGAGAATAAGCGACTCGTGAAATTGGCAGAGTTTACTTATTGGCGTTAATTAAAAACTAGATGGAATGCTACGAGAGAGGTAGTGAATTTAATTAAACCACCTGTTGTAGCCCGGTGGATCAACAATGGTGCCAGATTTCGACCTTTAGTCCTTTTATATGCCAATTTATCATTTTTGTTAGAATGGTTTTATTTTTAGGCTTCATTATAACGGTAATTTTTAAAATTTTCGATTTATAAATTAAACGATTGCATGATCGCACGGCATAATGGCGTGAGTGATAAAACTCTAATTTTACAAGAGACACAAAAAACTGTCCAACTTAATGATTTTATTAATGATTTATGTACTATTTTTATTTAAAATGCCAGGAAAATCTAAATGGTTCTAAGTCCATCGACATTTCCATTAGATTATCCCATGTACATGTAGCGCCATATATTTTTTCACATAATGGTTATTAAACTGATCCATACATCTATACACAAAAAATCACACAATCGGTTGTAAATTGTTCCTCTAAATGTTGTTTGCTTCTCCTGTAGCACTAGTTTGATTGGACTTAGCGCCGTTTAGCTCTCTTCGCTTCAATTAGACAATTTCATCAAAAGGACTTTCCCAATTATTTTGTTCGGGGTACTTTATCATTCTCAAATAAACCACTTCTTAATTAGTTAATTTTCAACTTTAGGCACTTAAAATTAGATAAAAATTGGTTAAGTCCTTCTGGTTACGTTTTAGAATTTCAGAAAAATTAGAAATACCAAAATGATTTTTAAAACTTTGGTACCTGTTCACTTGTTGTTTGATGTCCTTCAGTTTTTCAAAATTAACAAGAAAAAAATTAAAACAGTTTTAAAACTGTAAAAAGTGGTAGAAATTTATGAAAAAATAAAAGTAGTTGATTTTTTCAATCTGTCTTGATTTTGTTTTGTCAACTGAATTTTTAAATCTTTATAACAAAGATCTATACATGTCACATACGATAAATAACCTTTAAATGTAAAACTACTTCTTGCTTTGTAGAAATTTTCTGAAGATAAAGTAACTTTAGTTTTTAAAAAGTTCTTGTCATTCTAACTGGCAGTAATTTTGTCAAAAAAATCAAGAAAATGTCAGGGAATTTTATTGGTCAGGAAAAGTCAGGAAATTAAAAAAAAAATTTGTAGAAGTCAGGAAATTTCTATAAAAGACACTTTAAACAACTTGGTCAACATACAAAAACACCAGTTAAAAATTAGGGCCTTATGTTTCTATTTCTATTTCTTTTTTTTGCAGTAGCTTTCTCCTGACGATTATATTCTTAGTTACACATTTTTTTATTTGGTTTAAAAGTCATCCTTTTGGTTTAAACTTCAAATGCTTATTAAAATTTGTCTTTTGCGTTGAAACTTGAAGTATTTTGGTAGAAAATTAACTTTTTTGTTGAAAATGCATGTTTTGATGTTGACAATTGAACTGAAATCTTTCTTGGTTGAAAATTCAATTTTTTTCGTCTTTTTGGTTTAGAAAAAGAGTCTGTTAAAGAGAAATTTCATCTTTTTGTTTATAGAAATGCAGGTGAGATTGAAAATTAATCTTCTTTGGTTGACGACTTAACTATTATGTTGGAAATTCGTCTTTTATGGTTAGATTCAACTGTTTTAATTTAAGATTAAAATCTTCTTTGTTTGAAATATCTACTATCACATTATTCGTTGAAAATTTTATCTTTCTTGGTTGAAAACTGCACCACGTGGTTGAAGTTTGAACTACTTTAATGAAAGAAAAACATTTTTTTTGTTACAGATACATGTTTTTTAGTTGAAAATTAATTTTTCAAATAAGAATTTATTTTTTAATTGGAAATTCAACTGTATTATTATAAAATTCATTATTTTAGTTAAAGGTTAATCTGTTCTATTGAAAATTTAACAATTTTGTTGAAAATTTGTTTTTTTTTTGTTTGAAATTAATTTTTAAAACTGAAAATATAACTTTTTCATTTTTGATTGATGAATGATCCTTTTTGAGTGAAAGTTCGCCTCTTTCAGTGAAAAACTAACCTTCTTAGTTTGAAATTTCCTCTTTTCTGCCTTAAAATGTTACTATTTGGTTGAAAATTAACTTTTTTGTTGATGATTCCTATTTCGGGGTGAAAATTTAACTGTTTTACAGAAAATTCGTCTTTTGGCTTAAAAGTTCAACAATTTGGATGAACTTTTTGTCTTTATTGACTTTTATATCTATTTTTGTTTGCAATTCGGTTAAAAATTAGTTTTTTTTTGTTTTTCTAAAAATTAAGTTTTTCACTGAAAATGGATCTTTTCCATTTTTGGTTAGATATTAATTTTTTTCTGAAAATTTATGTATTTTGTTGGAAATTCAACTATTTGGTTGAAAATGCATCTCCATTTGATTCGAATTTAATCTTTTTGTTCGAAAATTGGACTATTTGATTGAAAATGCATCTTTGTAGGTAAAAAATGTAAGTATTTGGTAAAAAATTCGACTATTTTGTTAAAAATTCAAGTATTGTGTTTAACAGTCAGCTTTTTAGACTGTAGATTCACCTTTTATGGTAGGAAAGCCACTTATTCCGATTGAAATAAATAATGATTCTACATTTTTCAGTTTTAATTTTCAACTTTTAATCTGTAATTTTATTGTTTTATTTCGTTTATAAAAGATTCTATGCTATACGAAAAATGAAAAATTGGCCAGGAAAAAAGTCAGGGAATTTTGAAAAAACGTTCTTCGGCCACCCTGAGATATGAAGATTTTGCAGAGATTTTAAGTCCTGTCTTCGAAACTGAGAACGTGGTAAGCCTATCTATGGTGTTTTCTGATCCAGAACCATCCTCTTTGTATGCTTAACTCGTTCTGACACATTCTAAACAAGCAACTATCGATACGCGTGTTATCGTCCCTAACAATATGGGAGGCACATTCTCCTTCAATGCGCGGTCTTGAAGTCGTCGTTTTCAAAAGGAAAGTATCTCATGGATACCATACAAGTAAAATGCGTGCCACGTCGAGAGGTCGATAACTGATCGCAACTCCACGCACTCTCAATTCTCTCTATTACATATAGCGTTCTCTTCTCCCTCTGCACTTACGACTTTTCTCCTTTTCCACTCGAATTCACATGTTCCCTTTTCTTCGAGAAATTTCCTCCAAAGTTCCTCTTACTGAGCTTTTCATCCCCTAGAGGAGATCATCCTCTTTATGGAGGCGTAATTTTCCTTGGGTGCCTGGCACTCAGAAATCGAGACAGCATACTGTAAACGACACCCTAGATACCTTACGTTCGAGTGAAATCGACGAGATAACTGAACAGATTATTGTTTTTAAGGGTTTCGTTCCTCCGTTCATAAACCCTTATAATTTCGCGGAAGTGGGAAGGTATAAAAAGTAATGGAAAATGAGGGGAGGGAAGTAGTGGAAGCGAGGGAAAATGAGGGCAGGGGAAGTAGGGGGAGTGAGGGAAATGAGGTGAAATGATGGGAGGGGAAATTAATTAATGGGTATTGGGGAAGTGAAGGGAAATGAGCGAGAGGTAAGTATTGGAATTTAGGGGAAATGAAGGGAGAGAAAAGTAGATTAATTGAGGTGAAATGAGGGGAGGATAAGTAGAGGAAGTGAGCAGAACTTAGAGAGGGTTTGGGGGAAGTGAGGGTAAACAGGAGAAATTATTGGAAGTGAATGAGGCTAGTGATGGAAGTGAAGGGAGGGCTAGTAGGGTAGTGCGGATGAGTAGGGAAGTGATAGCTGGGAAAGTGAGGAGAGGGGAAGTAGAGCAGCAAGAAGTTGGGATAGGGAAGAGTAGCGCAGCGTCAACAGTAGGGGTAGTTGGGCAGGGAAAGTATAGTCACTAATACATTTTTTGTTCCTTTTTTGAAGTTAAAAGGCAGCTTTCTTGTTTGATAGAATAAGAAAGAAAGAATTATTTGAAAAATTGATAGAGTGATCAGGAAACTCATGTAGAATGTATACCGTGGGTCTTCTTAGCAAGAAATTATTCATTAACATTTTGTACAATAAAATTTTCTGACAAAATGAAACTTGCAAAACTTGATTAATATGATTATCCGTCTTAAAGAGTTTTAAAAATATGGTTTTCTTCAACTGATTTGTGTTCTTAGGGATAAAAATCTATCAAAAATAAATATTAGAATACTAATACTGTATCTGTAAAAAAATGACTCTCCGTATAGCGCAAAATTCGATGTCTCTGTTGTTTAAAAAAAAGTTTTCAATTGTCAAAATGAATATCAGCGGTGATCAAACAAATTTAATTTGGACATCTAAAACGCGAGGAATCGCAGCTTTTAAGAAGTCCTGAAAATTTTTTGAAACCATTCTTTGATAAGACTTTTCAGTTTGATTTTGTTTGTCAAAAATACTATGAAAAAAATAGGAAATTCCAATATTACGCCAAAAGATGCGAGAAACGTTAAAGTCTAAAAGTCTTGTAGGAGTTTTTGTTTTATCCATATAAAATGCTGTGAAAAAAATCCTATTTTCAGCATAAAAACACAAAATGAAGAAGAACGCCTGAAAAAAGAATTGTAGCTTTATACTGTGAGTTAGCTCAGAAAATAAATCTACATTTGGAAATATCTACAGAAAATCGAGCGCGAGTCGTACGATGAGATTGTGTAAGCGCAGCGGGAAATTTTTTTATATTAAAACCATCTAAACAATAGAATTATTGTTCATGTAATAATTTTGTCCAATTCAGTATCTTTAAGAAAATGCTTCATTGGCTGAACTATCTGTAAAAAGTAGATATTTTCGCAGGAAATATCAGCAATATTCAAAATTATTGTTGATCTATTTAGAAAATTAATATCACTTTTTGCGACATTGGCTGGACATGTTTCTTAACTCTTTTCTTTAATACACTTTTATTGTAATTAAGTCCTGCTAATTAATTGTGTACTATTATTTATAGACAATAACATGTATGAATTAAACAATTTATTAGAACAAATAAGAGTATAAATTGGTTTTGAGGTTAGTGATATTCGAGACTGATTGGTAATTTTTCACAATTGATTTAAATGAAATGTATTTTCATTTGATATTTTACCTTGAAAAAAAATTCAAAAATGTCGATGCACAAATTTTGACACATTAAAACCTACATGGATCTCATAGCTTATATAGCATTGAATCTCTGAAAGGAGTAACAACATTGAAACATCTTTTCAGGTGGTTGCTTCCAATATTTTCAATTTTAGGAAAAAAATGTAATTGACTCAAGTCCTTTTATTGTCGGTGCAATGGTCCATTCGGAATTAAAATGGAAAAAATTGCTGAAATTTTTTTTTCCTTTTCCATTAACAGGAATATTTTTGTTTGAAGTATATAGGATTTCGTTTGGATTTTTTCATTCAAATTTTATTTGCTTAACCAAGTTTCCAATTAACTATAAATTTAAATTATTCTTAATTGAAGTCCGTTTCTAATAGATATCAAATTTTAAGGAGTTGCAAACTAATAAACGTTTAGAGTAATAATTAGGTTTCATAAGGAAAACTGAATTATTTCAAATGATAAAAGTTTACAAGTTTCAGAAATTTTGAAAAGTTTCGAAAATGATTTAAATCTGGAGAAGAGTTCAAATAATTTATAACAAAATGTAGATTTTTAAAGATTTCAAAAAATAAGGATTTCAAAAATTTGAAGATGTTTCAAGACAAAAAATTCTTTTTAAGATTCTTGGGAAAATCTCAAATGACCTTTTTGCTGGAAACTTAATTTTAAGAGAAAAATGAAAAAGATTGGAGAATATATCAATTGATATCCTCAAATTTTGAATAAGAATAAAAAAAAATAAATTAAAACTTGAAAAGATTTCAAAACCTTTAGAACAAAATTTAAATTTTTGAAGATTTCGGACAGAAAATTTAGAAGACTGTTATGAATTTTGAAAGGTTTGAAGAGAATGAACGAATTTACGGAAGAGTCTTTATTTTCCTAAAATTCTAAAGTTCTAAAAAGTCTTAAACACCTTTCAAAGTTACTTGAATTTTTCTTAATAATTTTTAAAATTCTTTAAAATACAACAATTAACTTCAAAATTTTCCAGATTCTTTTTTGAGACATCTGAAATCTCCGAAAATCTTTTTAAATTGTTACTGATAATACTTATTTTCTTGTTCTCAGATTTTAGAATCTAATTTTAGCTCGAATTTAGGTATGCAAAAACATTTAGCAAATAAATAGTTATTCAAAATTTGTATTTTGTATCAAAAATTATTTATCTCTTCAAACCGAAAACCTACTCGCGCGCACAGCGCGCGATTGACGATGCTAGTTTAATAAAAAATCGAAGAAAATTGAGAATTAAATTTTTAATATAAAGAAGGGAATTTTTGAATGGGGTACTTTAACTTGCAAACTTAGGGGGAAGTTGAAATAACTTTCGTTTACCGATTCGACGCGACGCGACGCCGCAAAAGAGTTGCTCCTGACTTATGGAATTTCTTCGTGAAGTTGGAGTTTTACGAGAATGTAAAAAAGAGAGTAAGAGAGGGAGGAAGTGTTTCGAAGCGAAAAGTACGTGGTTGCGCAAACAAAATGCTAAGCACTAGTTTCTTTCCGTCTATTCCGTTACATTTATTGAATGTTGGCTCGGTTCCATCTCCTGAGGCTCGTATGAAATTCATGCAACATCCTAATTGAAATTCGAGGGCAAAGATCGAAACTAGCCATTCGATGAAGCATAGATGGAAGAAGAAAGTGCTGCTTTCAGCCATGGGTCGTCTGCATGGACTGATTCGCTTTTCGAGGGGTAGGCAATTGAATATTCCACGAGATAGTATCTGCGCACGGATTGGTCCAAATTTCGCTTTATATTCACTCTTCGTCATCTGCATGTCGAGATTTCCGCCACGACATCGTCAGTCTTTGTTGAGTGAGCTGATCTCTTCACGTGACTCAATCAACCCTCTCTCGATCAAGTCCTTGATCAGTTCGGCCTTCCAACTGCCCTTTCTCACTTCCTCACTTTCTTATTTCGAATCCTCTCAAGCTGCCACACTGAAAAAGCTGTTTGTGCAAAAAGTTCGCAAAATAGGCGATTGCCGACGTGTGTAAAACGTGTAGCATGAGCCGGAGGCTCCAAGTAAAAGTCGGACTTCAGCTTATGAACGAAGCGAGTGCAAAGTGACTGCTACGCGAATGGAAAGTGAGTGTGGAAAAGTAGACGAGTGCGAAGAGCTGAAGGCAAATGCTGCAATCACACGAGTAGAAATTGCCTGTGCACACGTGTATCACATTATGTTTGTTTAACACCGCCATTTACATTCATCTACCTACGGTAGAAAACTAGATTGTTTTTTCGATTGGATTCTACCTCGGGTAGAAAACTCGATTGTCGACCCGCTAGACAGGCATCGAAAGTCGAATTTGCGAGTATCGATATGATGAAAAATTGTTTGCATGACTCGTCACGCAATATACTATTTGCGCTGTTTTGTCCCTTCGGATGTGCAGTTCAATAGAAATGTGCGCGATTTTGCATTTTTTCATATGTTACTGCAAAAACAGTCATCAAATAAAAAAAAATTTGCCACACGAATCGTAAAATTTGGAAATTTGTATTTAAAATTCTCATACATAAATAAATAAATAATTTTTTTTTTAATTATTTACAATGAACAATAATTAAATTTCTTAAATCAAAATTTATACTGCGGGAAGAGTCCACTGAAAAAGACTCATGGAGAAATTCATACATAGAAGTAATATCGTTACGAATCAGGAGATCATCATTTTCTGAAAGTATTTCATGCATCTTCATGAATTCGTTTTTTATGCCTTTTTGACGTTCTGTACATAGTTTTATCTGCTATTTCAAACCATCAATCGCATATTTTATCATATTTGAGAACGCGAAATGAAATAAGTGGAAAAACTTGACGTATACTTTTGTCCATAATTTTTGTATTTTTTCCAAAAATATATATTATTTATTAATTTTTTAAATTTCATTATTCCGTCCACCAATTGTCAATTAAGTTGAAGAAAATATCGAACAAAAATCAGAAAAATTAATCGTACTACTCAGTTTTAAAATTTTTCGAATCAAATATCTGCCATATTGGATCTGTCATTTTTAATTTCCAACTTTTGACGTCAAAATCAAAATAAGCGACCTTAAAAAACCCTCATAATAAGCTTCAGAAATGATATGTAAAAATTTAACAGTTTTGGCTACCCCTTGTGCCAAGTTTCATATAAATCCAACAAAAAATCGAATTTTTACCACTTTCATTGGATTGTGACCCACTGTGCACTTTCAAGCTTGGTGTTGAAAAAACAGTTTGTTTCAATTTAAAGAATTTGGTGGCAACTAGGATTGCGTATTCAAAACAAAAAGTTTAATGCAATTACTTTTGTTGGTTTAACTTAAGTCTTACATTAGCTATGATAAATAAAAGTGCACGTAATATGGCGGCTAAAAATGAATATTTTGTATCACTATTCCCCCTATCTTGCCAACGGCGATACCACGCTGAAAACACCAGTTCTCGTAAGATCACTGAAGTTAAGCATTGTTGGGCGCGGTTAGTGCTTGGATGGGTGACCGTTCAGGAATTACTGCGTGCTGTTGGCCCGTCGTGGGTGTGGTGGGCCCACATTGGTAGTAAATATCCACCCAGAAACACTACCCGAATCGGGTAGTGAGGCAATGAACTTTCGAGTTCGAACTGCTAATCTATGTATGTATGTATGTATGTATGTATGTATGTATGTATGTATTCCCCCTATCTTCTTTTATTTTGTGTATGAATAGTTGTCCAATTTTTTCAAAGAATTTTATAAATGAAGTTTAAGTCGTGGTCCTGGCTCTTCAAATATGTACAAAGAGTATCCTTTTAAGTAGAAAACTACGATCTATAAGGGGATAAAAAGCTAAATATTATTTTTTTATGCTCTAAATGCTCTTGCTCTTGAGTGACTTGAAAAGCCATTAATGTCTTACGACGTTTGAATGCGTTTTTCCTCCTTGCAGTTTTTAGGAAAACGGCGTCATTGGGTTATTTAAGAATAATTATTATAAAATTTGGAGTATTTCTGAAATCTATAAGTGTTAAATAAAAATACTTCATTTAAGAATAATATAACATCAAACAGACTGAGGAGTGAGAATACTACCATTATAAGTCAGAATCTACTTTCTGTAAAAGTCAGAAAGTTATATTCTCTTTTCTTTATACTTTTTTGACACAACTTTCAAAATTGTCCAGTTTTTAGAATACTGTCAACAAATTATTAGAGGAAAAAAACTATGCATTAAAACAAAATTACAAAAAATAATAATAATAAAAAACATCCTTTGAATAGGTTTTAAAGTAATATTTTGCTACTTTTAAAATACTTTTAAAATAATACGCTTTGTATTCAAACGTCCTAAGGGATGTTTTGTTTCAAATTTTATTGGCAGTTTTGTATGAATTACCCAGATTTTATCTGAGACATTTTTTTTAAATCACATGACCAACAGCTATACCACGCTGAAAAAACCAGTTCTCGTCAGATCACTGAAGTTAAGCAGCGTTGGGCGCGGTTAGTACTTGGATGGGTGACCATTTGAGAAAACTGAGTGCTGTTAGCACATCGTGGGTGTGGTGAGCCCACACTTGTAGTTATTTACTACAAGTTATCCACCTAGAAACACTACCCGAATCGGGTAGTGTCACGCCTACCCCGAAAGGGAAATGGCTTAATGGTATACATACATACATACTCAGGAAAATAAACATCCATTAAACAAATTGCTTTCTTACTCCCCATAAGGCGTAAGCAAATACATTTTTTTCTCCTCTATATATGAATGAAAAATAGGTTAAATAACCCCTACAGGATACCACTTGGAGCAACTTCCATCCATTAAAATGACACTAGCTTCCAGTAGAACCGCGGTAAATCACACCTATGGCCACGTCTTACGACCGTGAGCTATGTGGCCACAGGGCATGATGAAATCACAATGACAAGCTGGCGAAACCCTCGTGTGTCTTGAAGACTTGGAACAGCCCAAGGATTACAGCCCTCTGCATCCATTTCGCAAGTGCCTCGGCATGTTATTGGCATGCGGTTGTGGTTTTGTGGTTACAAACCAGTGACAGCTTCGTACCTCCGAAAGCACCGATTGCAAGGGCCATAATTTTAACCGAATATTCTGGATAAAGTTGCTGCAGCTCCCTTCTAAGGTCTCGATACATCTCCTCCTTTTCCTTCTCCTTGGCTGTAATATTTGTCGTCAGCCGGAGCCGAGAATTCGATCATAAATGAAGTTCGTTTCTCGAAGTCCTGAAGAACGATATCAGGACTCGAGTGTGCAATGGAGACTGCTAACTGAAACTCGTAGTTCCAGAATATTCGGCACTTCTCTTTCTGGACAATGGACTCTATCTCCCTCGGATCTCGATCGTTCGGCAGGGCAGGGTCACGGTAGCGGCGAACATCGTAAGAGCCGCAGGGATGGTACTTAAGCACTCTTAGGACCGCATTGTGTCCATGCCGATAAGTCGTTCCCGCTTGAGTGGGAGACCTGCGTAGTATATGTTCTAGGTACTCAGCGTGTGCATGACGCGCTTTGCAACTATAGCTGGGAAATTCTTGACGTAAAATGCGGCTACGGTATAGTCCGGATGATTTGAGGAGAACAAACGTTAGCTCCTTCGACAAGGATTGATCTTCTTCCTACATTTATGTGAAAGTTTTCTTACTTTTTATTGTCGAGCAGCTGTTGCGGGAGTTTCTGACCTCCACTTTTATTACGCGGGCTTTTAAAAGTGTAACATCTAGATGGAATAATGTACTTTCCTCATCTCTGATGTTAAGATTCACACCAAGGGTCTCGGCCAGTCATCTCGTGATTCCTGATTATTTTTAGGAGAGCATCTCTTCTATCTGTGTCGATGTGAGTTATACTCAGGCTAATTCGGTTATAAAGACATTGGAGATTTGGGCCTTAACAGCACAGGATGTACAATCGCAGAACAGACGAACTGATATGTAAGCTCTGCTGCATATGCATGATCTTACGCGTGGCAATGTCAAGGGTCGTGAGCTCGTGCTTCGCCCATAGAACCACATTACACGAGTAGAGTAGACCCAAAACAGCAAGCATGCTAGTAGCGGATATCTTATTCAACGCCGATAGATTGGAAGACCAAATCTGTTGAAGAAGACGCTTATGCCTACTTCACAAAGCCTTCTTCACTGAATTTATGCTGAAATATGCGGCTTAGAAGTATGAATGCGGCTCTCAGACACGCCTACGTATTGATAGGTCCCTCCAGTGTCAAAGTGTCTAATAACACTCATATTCACGAGCTCAGGGTCCTTGGGAATGCCAGTAACTCGTCCTTGCTTCAGATAAATCTTAGCACACATACCCAGTACAAAGTACGTACCAATCTCTCTTGTGTACCTGTCGACGACACTTCAAGCACTCTGAAGCTGCCTTGCACCAGAAGCATAGATCTTCAGGTCATCCATATAAAATACATAAGATACTTTATGCTCGCGATGATCAGTGTCGCCGCAAAGGTGCCCAGCAGAATTGCGTCGTGTGAGAGATATTGGCAGAAGTGTGATGCAAAAGATTAGAGGGCTCATGGGGTTGCCTTGAAAGACGCCCCTCTGAAAGGTTACGCTGTTCGTAGTCTATGTGTGGATGAACCTTCAAGCTTTCCAACAGACAGATGTTACGTCTGTGCGAGGCTAAATCGAAAGCTTTCCGGTAGTCTATCCAGTTCATCGATAGGCAGCGCTGGTGGAATGCTGCGTCTGTAGACGCAACAGTCAATTAGCAGATTTTCTCGGCAGCCTGCTGCACCTTTTTTCGTGTCGTTTAAGATAGCCGTAAAGATCTAATACAGTGTGTTCAAACAAGTTATCGACCTATAGTTTTTTGCGTTGAACAAGTCGCCTTTTTTTGGTAGGAGTACAGTGCGTCTCAACACCAGCCACTGCGGAATGGGCGACTCCGAATCTAATATAATGTAAAGATGCGGGCCAGATGTTGGTGTGTAGGAGTAAACTCCTTTCACCAGAAGGTCTTTACACCATCTGGTCCTGCACCGGAGAAGTTCTTTCTGCCCTCAGTGCTTTCTTCACCTCTTCGGCAGGGAGTAATGGACATTTCTCCTCAGATGTTATGAGCTTTTCGCGAAGATCCTGGAAGCAGCAATGTTTTTTCCTTGTTAGTTGTTTTTTATCTTCACGGGGGCCCGCACCCCGATCCCCT
This sequence comes from Andricus curvator, assembly GCA_932195095.1. NCBI lineage: Eukaryota > Metazoa > Arthropoda > Insecta > Hymenoptera > Cynipidae > Andricus > Andricus curvator. Next base: position 289,749 of record CAKNYM010051103.1, read on the forward strand.
GGGAAGGGCTTTGTCCCCTGTACTTCCTCTAGGGCTGCTCCCTAGACCCCACGCCCCCTCGTAGTATTCCTTACATGGGCCGCTAAAATCAAAATTTCGCGAAACGCCCATAAACAGATGTTTTTTGCAAAAAGCATCGTATGCATTACGGGTGTACGTCTCTATAGTCTCGCGTGCTTACAAGACTTCTCTCCGGCTCGCACTGCGCACTCGCCTGCGACTCTTTCAGCAAACATCATGGTCGGCTATAAAGACGCGCGTACCACACTTGGTGCCAAATGCACTATTATTGTTTATTGTGATTCTAACGAATTGTAACTTATTCTTTTCGCTAATAAGAATGTGTCCTAATATTGTCGTCCACAAATATATACAAAATGTAACGTGGTACATAATACACGTCACGTAGCTTCCCCCTTTCCACCCCGAAGACTGAGTTCGAGTGGAAGCGGTGAGGCATTAAGGTTATCGGATGACACTCGTTACGTTTCCAATACTCGGAAGTCACCCTTTCTCTTTCCTTCCCCTGTATAGCTTCCACGCTACACAAATTAATGTTCTATTTTAAAATAAGAAATTAATTTCAGTTATTGGAAACGTATGCATATTTCCCGTACGTAATCATTGAAAAGACACGTGATTCAGTAGGAACAGCTTGAATTTCTGAATAAACCTTATGCGCAACGTGGCGTGAATAAATTGCAAAGCAAGCAACGGCAGTAGAAACGGCAGTTATGTTCAGCCGGACGATTCAGAGGGAATTTATATGATATGCCCTTAAGCAAACGACATTGGTTTTCATACATGCTTTGCTGGAGACCACATAAACTTCCCATTGACAACATTTAATGTAATTTATTTTAAAAGAATCACTTTATATTCATCAGCACCACTATTACATAACCTTATTGAGTCTATAATAATCTGTTTCCCCTTTCTGCAGCTGAATTCAAACATATTTTTTCTTTAAAGAGAATTTGAAACGCTCTTTTCATGAGATGTATTTTTTAGTCTAAAAAGATCCTTGCGTCACCCTCAATGCCAAAATAATTATACCCACATATTTTTTATTTCCTTCTGCATACAAGTAAAATGCCCAGTTATCGCCGCATCAACAGCTTAAACAATATTTTTAACTATAGAACTCTTTATTTATTTTAAAAAGCTTTCCCTTTTTTCTCTTTTCTCTTCAAATATACGATATTAGAAAACACAATATTTGAATTTCGCGTCAAATTCACTGAAATTAGTGAATATATATGCATCAGAACTGAAATAACAATGATTTGTTTTACATTTACAAAATTATTATATTCAAATCTAGAATATGATACCGCATGTAGTGCAAGATGAATATTTTTTTAACTTACAGAATTATTCATTATGATTAGTATAACATCTTTTAATTTAAATATAAAATGTTATTAATTTATTTCTATGATTGAAATTAAATTTTTCGTTATAGCTATGGATTTAGATTTAATAACAAAATTTTATATAATATTGAAGCACTTGAATAAATTATTTTTAATTAAAGTATAAAATGAAAATAAAACAATATATCGTAACACAAATATAACTATATAAGGTATTATATATTATATTATTATATATATTATATATTTGTATATATATATATATATATATATATATATAAAGTATTAATTTATTTAACAAAAATTTTTTTTCAGACTTTTTTACATCGTCACGAATAGATTTCCAACAATCTAAGTATATATAAGTCAACTGTTTTGTTGAAAATGAATCTGTTTTGAGCATTTAGCTATTTTGTTGAACACTCGACTACTAGGTTAAAAATGATCTTTTTTGTTAAAAAATCATATTTTCGGTTTCAAAATTAAATTGTTTTGTATAAAATTCGTCTTTTTGGCTTGAAATCAGAACTGAAATTTGTTTTCTGTCGTGAAAGAATAATCTTTCTTAGTTGCGAATTTTTCTTTTTGTTTTTAAACTTATATCTTGTTATTAAAAGTGAAACAATTTGATTGAAAATTAGTCTGTTTTGGTTGAGGATTCAACCATTTTTTTAAGAATTCTTATTTTCACTGAGTATTCATTCTTATTGGTTGAGATTTCATCTTCGTTGGTTGGAAATTCAGCTACCTGAAAGAAAGTTGAATACTTGGTTTGAAGTTTAACTACTTTGTTAAAAATGTATTATTTTGGTTAAAGATTCGACTGCTTGATTGGGAATTGTTTTTGTTTTTTTTTGTTCAAAAATTCAGTATTTTGTTGAAAAATTCATATTTTTGGATTGAAATTCTGAAATCTCAACTGTTTTACGGAAAATTTGTCTCTTTGGTTTGAAATTTCAACATTTTGACAGAAAATTTAAATTTTTGGTTAAAAATGAACTTTTATGTTGAAAATTCAAAAATTTGGTTGAATTTTTTCTCTTTCTTAACTATTATATTTTGCTGGAAAGATCCACTATTTGATTGTAAATGCAACTGATTAATTAATTCTTTTGTTTGAAAATTCAACTATTTTATTAAAAAAACATTTTTCACGGTTCGAAATTAAGAATATTGTTCTAAATTCATATTTTCGGTTTTAAAAGTCCTAGATTATTTTATTCAAAAGAATTCATTCCGCTATTTTCGTGAAAAATCGCCCTATTTCCCCTATTTCAATAGAATTTTCGGCGGTGAAGTCTGTATTTGTAAAATTTGACATACACTTGAATGTAAACCTATTCATATAAACTTTCAGATTCATAATTTTTCGTGATTTATTTCGTTACATAAGTTTATATGAGCGCAGTAAATCTGTCTGTAATAAAACACTGCTTTGTGCTGCATGCACTGAAATATAAAAATGGCATTGCAGCAGTGGCATAAATTGCGAACAGGAAATCCCTAGCAACTAGCCAAGTGATAATAAAGTGACTTTACGCGTTGCAATAAGCTCGAATGTTACATCAAGTGCAATTGTCCTCTTTATTGTATATATACTATATACTCTGCAGTATGTCCATTTAATCACCGGAGAGTTTGATGCTCCACATTAGGTCCTAGGAGCTGGGTTTCCGCTTTTTACAAAATCAGATCCCTGCACACAGCAGTCATTGGATTCGCGTCAAGCTGACTGACAGTTTACGAAAATTTACGATGGCCATGTATCCGATCCCGTGAATTCTGAATCTATCGAGAAAATACGAGTAGATATCAATATAGCTTTTAATTTAGAAACTTGTAACACTCTTAGGGGCCGTCTGTAAACTACGTTACCAATTTCTGGCTTTTTTGAGCCCCCCCCCCCCCCCTTACACTTAAGTAACGTAGCTGTTGGCTTAACCAGGATTTCATGTTTATTTTGCGTTTTTTCAAGTCAAAACATATCGCATTTTCAACAAAATGGTTGTATTGTCAACCAAAAAAAAATTTATATCAAAACAGATGAATATTTCATACAAAAAGACCGATTCTAAACAAACGAAAGTGAATTCTTCACCGAACAGTTGCTTTAATAATCAATTAGTGGAACTTTAAAGCAAAAGAGACAAATTTTCAACTAAATAGTTGACCTTTTAACGAAATAGTTCAATTTTCAAGCGATAAAGACGATTTTTTTCAGACAGTTAAATTTCCAACAAAAAAATTAATTTCTAGCCAAAAAAGACAATTTTTTTATCGTAAAAGATGAATTTTCAACAGAATAGTTAGTCTTTTAACGAAATTGTTAAACTTCCAAGTGATAAAGACGATTTTTTTCGAAGCCAGTTAAATTTTCAACAAAAAGTTAATTTTTTAGCAAAAAGATCATTTTTCTACCATAAAAGATGAATTCTGAATCCGAAAGGACAAACTTTTTACAAAACAGTTAAATTTTCGTCCGAAGAAGATGATTTTAACAAAATTGATGAATTTTTGTCTGAAAAATATGAGTTTAGAAAAATAGTTGCATTTGTAACAAAACAATCAAGATTTTAACAAAATAGTTGAATTTTTAATTAAATAGATGTATCTTTAACCTACAAGAATTTGCGACCGAGAAGATTAATTTTCTACCATTGTTAATCAATTCGATTCGACCAAAAAGAGGAATTAAAAAAAAAAGTAAACTGTCGACAAAATTGTTGAATTTTTTACCAAATAGCTGAATTTATAACTTACAAAGATCCATTTTTAGCGAATAAGAATAATTCTCTACCAAAATACGAATATTCAACAAAATACATGTATTTTCCTCAAATGGTTGAATTCACAACTAAAAATCACAAGTTTTTAACCAAAAGTGAAATACTTAAATTTTTCGTTTGAAAAATTAGTTTTTAACGAACAAAAAAGAAGAAATTTTCGACCAGTCAAATTCAAATATTAAATACTGATTTCTAACAAAATAGTTGCATGCTTAACCGAAAAGATGAATTTTCAACGAACAAGATGAATTATCTACCCAAAAGTACAAATTTGCAACAAAATATATAAAGTTTGTTCCAAATAATGTTTCACCAAGAATATTAATGCTCTCCCAAAAAAACAAATTATCTAAAAAACAGTTGATTTTTGAAGACAAAAGAACGAATTATCTACAAAACAGTTGGACCAAGTAGTTGGATTTTCAATCGAAAAAGATGTACTTTTAATGAAATAGTTAAATTTTTCAGCAAAAAGATGAATTTTTCACCAAGAAGAATAATTGTCTCTCAAAATAGTTGGATTTTCAACCAGAAATATGAATTTTCAACAAAAAAGTTAATTTCCATCCAAATAGTTTAATTTTCTACAAAATTGTTGATTCTTTAAGAAAGAATGTTAAATTTTCTACCAATATAGTTGAATTTTCAACCATATAAAATATAAATTTTAAACAAAAAATTTGTTCGCAAGCAAATAGTTTAACGAAACATGTAATAATTTATATTTCAACCAAAAAAGATTTTAATTTAAATCTAAAACAGTAGAATTCAATTTAAGAAAAAAATCGCATTTTCAACAAAATAGTTGAATCCTTAACCAAAACAAATTTCTCAACCAAGAAGATCAACTTTCTGCAAAACAAGACGAATTTTCAACAAAATACAGGAACTTTTCAACCAAAAATGAAATAGTTACGTTTTCAGTTTAAAAAATTAATTTTCAAACAAAAAAAAAAGAAATTTTTAACAAAAAAGTTGAATGTTTAATCACAGAGATGAATTTTCAACTAAAATTATGAATTTTAAAACAAATGAATTTTTAGGGAAAAAGTTCAACATTTAACCAAGTAGTTGAATTTTCAATCAAAAATATGATTTTTAAACCAGAAGATCAATTTACTGCCAAAAAAGAAAAATGATCAACAAAATAAGTGAAGTTTCAACCAAAAAGATGAATCTTCAACAATAAAAATGTATTCCGAACCAAAAAATATAATAGTAGACTTTTCAAAGAAAAGCAGTTGCATTTTTTATTGGGTTCTATTAATTTAGTTTGAATTGCAGCGGAACAAATGTGAACAAGGTGAAAAAGGGGAAGTTCCTTGAAAACATAGGAAAAATGAGAGTTCTTCGAAAAAATGACAAAAGAGGGGAAAAGAAGAAAGAGTGTGAAGTCTGAAATATGAAAGTGATTTTCAAACTTATAAGTTATTTTTATTGAACTGTGTCATTGCAGGTACATCTTTCGCCAACTTTGTTAAAATTTATCATCGGGAAACGTACTGATGATGGACGGCTTCTTATTAGATATTCAACATATTTCTAACTTTATAATTCTATTCTAAAAAGCATTCTACAAATTTATATATTGTAAAGAAGTCTTGTACGAATTTCTGGATTAACACGATTTTCACTCTGATCGTAATTAATTCAAATAGAACGTACCTCTTTTGTATAAGAAATTATGTTTCAGCGTTAAGCATCGATCCTAAATTGAGAGTAATTCCCTCGCTCTTTATTGCCAGAAACTAATTAAGGAAGTTGATAATGGAGTTCCTTTTTACGATACGTGCACTCCGCGAATCAGCCAGAAAAGCTAATGTAATCTCTTTTAATTGGCACGATGGATAACTTCTTATTTAAAGACATCATACTAACCTATTATTCGGTAGTAGTCAGATGACTTTTTATTTCCTGAAAGTTTATCTCGTTATCCTTTGGATCATTACATTTTAATGAAAAATAGTATGCCTGCTTCACGAGTTTACATATACTACTAACAATATTAAGTATACTTGGTTGTATTTGAATCTATAATTTTTCTGCATCTATCTTCTTTGCATTGCCATTTATCTCAATCTATTATTCCAGGCACAGAAGATAAGATCAGTTTACGAGTCTTTCTCGACATAGAAGCTCCGCAGTCCCAGATGAATATCAGTAACAGCTCCACAGCAGAAAGATAGACTAGCTCTTAAGATTGATCTTTTTTGATAACTCATTGTTCTCATATCTTGTGACATTTCGTGCCTGATATTCGGTTTTACTTGGTAATATTGTCAGAAAAATTTACAAATGCCCACCTTTCATTACAGGTGATAAAATCCTTTATTTCAGTACGCTGCGATAAAAGAGAAGAAAATTATGGAATATTCTGTGTTTTAATCGAGATATTAGTTCAATAATAAAAATTCAAAAATTAAAATCGATGGTATTTCCACGAGTAGTACACAAGTTTTAAAATTAATGAACCACTCAAAATTGAATAATTTAAAAATTATAATTTGGAAATTATATATTGAAATTCAACCAAATTTCTCTATTTTGAATGCAGAAATGTCTGAATTGAAGTTTTTGAAATCAAAGCGTAAAAAATGCAATAATAAAAAAAAGGTGTGTGCGAAAGCTCGACCCAAGCGAGCCGAGCTTTTTTATGCGCGGGTCGAGTCGAGCAGCTAGCCGAAAAAAGTTTGAGGGCTGAAAAAAAAACCCGCGGACCGAGAAAACCTTGGGGCCAAAAAAACGATGACAAACCTTGCAAAATAAATTAGGAATATTAACATAAATGATAATACGAAGTATTATTATAACAAATTTAGAATGACGAGAGACAGCCATAATAATCTTAACAGGAATTTATACTTCAAATATAATGATACCTCTCAATTTTCATTCGATATGAAAAATTTCAATCTGGAAACTAAAAAAAATTTAATTAAAAGGAGACCTCTTGAAGCAACTTTTCTATCTATCATTTTTTTGTTTACCTAAAATTGATAAAAACTTATGTTATTGAAGAAAATGAGCTTTTCTGTGTACCAAGGACTTGCATACATTGAAAATCGGTTAAAATCAATGGAGCCATAATCGATCGAGCAAGGCAATGAAATATTGTGCTGCAATGCAAGGTTTACGAGCAGCGCGAGCTTTTTTCGGTCTGCGAACTTTTTTTGGCTCGGGAGCTGCAAGTCGGTTCGCAGCTCGGCTCGACTGACATATGAAAAGCTCGCATGAGTCGTATCGACCTTGCAAGATCGCATGCTTTTGCATACCCCTAATATGAAAATTTGAGAAATTTACAATTAGTCAAATCCGGACATTAAAGAATTGTTGAAATTACACAAATGTTCACGTTTGAATCGTTTAAAAATGTTACAAAAAAATGTTACAAACTTGACCATTTTATATTTAAACATCCGCGTTCGAAAATAAGAATAAGTTACACAATTAGTTAGCACATTAGTTAGCACAATTATGTAAAACACACTTTTTCAAATACACGTTTTATTGGCTTAAAAGTTCTCTAAAATTCCATCGCACATTGTGGTGAAAAAAATTTTATTAACTATTGGTTTAAACAGTTTGTCTATAATTATATTCGAGATATGGGAAAACTGATAGCACAATTCGAATCTGCGAAAAAAACCTACATAAAAGCCATGTATTGGACAATTTTTGGTGTCATCAAAATTTTTATATAGTATAATTATAAATTCTATAATATTTAAATGGCGAATTCCACAGTTTTTATGTAACTTTTTCAGAGGAGTCGAACAGCGATATTAGTTTTTTCCATAGCTCGCTTCTTATCAATAATTTTTATAAATAATTTTTTTAAAGTTTTAAGAATCGAAAAAATGTAATGAAAAATCCAATTTTATTTTATGTTAACGATTTTTAAACATTAGTTTTTCACTTTTAGGCCTTCTATTTGTCTCACGACTTGTTTCTAATGTTTCATGGATCTATTTTTATGTTAATGAGAGTGCAAAAAATCAATTTTAAAAGTAAAATGTTTACATCGCACTCGCATGATTATGAACAAAGCAAATTTCAATGAACATTTTCAAGGAAATTATGAAGTTTTGGCAACATTTTATTCTACAGATCTATAATAGAGCTCAATAATCTCTCGAAAGTATTTTCTCATTTTTTTAAATATTTCGAATTCAAGGAACGTTTTCTACGTGTTTGAAAAAAATGTTGAAAAAAAATTATATAAAAAAATATTGGCGCTTATGCTCTTTTGCCTGAAATCTGAATTTATTTCAAGAAGATACCAACACCAGTTTTTAAAGTTACCTATGCCAGTGTCTAAAGTACCTCATCTAGAAAGTTCGCATGCGCAGCTTTTTCACCAGTGCCTCAAGTGAGCCATCTTCAAACTGCGCATGCGCGAAAATTGTTTGCACACAGTCTGCTCAAATAAGGCCCTTAGGCACAATTGAGAAGCATGAAAACTTCAATTTTTGAGGTGGGTGTTGCCAAAATTAAATTTCTTGGCACTTAGGTACATGGTTCTGCCGCCAGACCATTCAAATTTAAATCTAATGATTAAAAACTCTACAATTTCTGTTATGAAAAGTTTTAAGCATTTGAAAATAAACAATTATTGACAGCAGCAAGCGCAAAATATTTGAAGTAGACAACGAGGCTCTTTACAATTACACAATTCTGAATTAAAAATAGTTAATAATAAAAATAATAAATATACGTAAAACATGAAATTTTCAGAGAATTTGATTATGCGATTATTTAAAATATGGAACAACTACAATTATGACATACAAAATTTTTTATTTTGATTAAAGAAAATTTGAAGCATTTAAAATGAGGTTTTCATCATTTAAAGTCTAAAGATTTGAACAACTGTTTCTAGATTTTCAGCCGTAAAAATTTAACATTTGCTCGAAAACAAGTTGAGGCAGGATTAAGAAATTTGGAAGGATTGTACTCCTATACAATGCTCATTTTTAATTAAGTTTAGAGCCGGATTGGATGAGAATAAATTTTTTTTTGATTTTATATTTTTCTCACAAATTGTTTTAGATGTGAATTTTTTGTCATTTTTATTGCATTTGAGAAAAATGGTATACTTAAAGTTTAAAAAATACACACATTTTCAAGAAAAAAGGTTGATGTTGATTCAATAAACATCGAGATAATGACAAAAAAGAATTTGAAAAATTCTACATTTTCAAGAATTTTTACCACAGTATTGGTCGTAATACCAGGCCCTGTAACCCATTTTTTTTAAATACGGGGCGGTATCCTAAAGTGATGTAAATTAGAAAATTTGAAATAGTGAAAATAGGGCTCATTAGAGCGTTTTTCAAGGAAATAGTTCAAACTTTCTGATTTGAATTATTTAGTTAAAATAAAACTACAAAAAGATAAGAGAAAGAAAAAATTAACATTAGCAGGTAATATAAAAAAAACTAATCGCAAATGCTTTTCCCCGAACGTTATCGTGACGCATTCTTATAACGCTGCTCATAATCTAGCAACACCCTCAAAGAAAATAACGAACTAGTTACGGAACTCTCTTCAACTTTAGTTTTTTAAAAGAAATTTCAAACAGGATTTAAGCAGAATATCAAAGATTGAATAAGCTCCCGAAAATGAGGAAGGAAATGAATATAAAGTACGTACTATGCATTTTAGAGAGAGCATTGTGTTAAGTCTTCTGGCGGCGGATGCTTTTCCTTTCTTTTCTTTTCCTTTCATCATCTTCATTCTCGTGCAAAACTTGAGGACCTTCGAAGGGCTTTCAATGGCCAGCCAAGTTTATTTGCGTATATATATGTACATAATCTTTCTCGTCTCGGCTTAACGAGTCGCTGGTTTATTTACCTCCTCTCCAATCTTATCTCACTCTGCTGTGGACTATCAGGATACTCGCAAAAATGCTGTTCTATCGCATTTTGTGTACGAAGCTTTCGCTTCTTATTACAAAAACTGGTCGATGAGTAGAAAACACTTCGATCGTACCTCGTTATTTACTCCTTTCTACTTTTTGCTTCATTTCCCTCAGTGATTACTACACCAAATCTCTCTCTTCTCTTCTCTTCTCTTCTTTTCTTTTCTATTCCTTTGGGATCCCGTTCATTTATCCCTGAAATGCTAAGTCCGCATTCGTCCCTTATGACTTCAAATATTTCAAGGAGCTTTATATTTTCTTTTACCTATCTTATTTTACTTATTGCAAAGTCGAGAATACGATCTTTTGTTGCTATTGTCCTGGTTTCTCCTTTGTTGGTCATGGACGAACTGGCTATAAGAAGCTTACAAGTGACACTTGCACATCTTCTATTGTTGGCTATTTCGTATTAAGCTCTTCTTTTTGTTCTTTTATTTTTCAAATCGCATGATTGACATTAATATTAATTAACAATAAAAGAATAAGTGAAATTAAAAAATTACACTTTAATAGTAGTTTATGTAGCAGGCGCGTAAAACTGGTTGTTTTATGCAAAGAGGATGTTTTCAGTCGGATCAGTCAATGTGACGTAGGCGAAATGAAGGCAAGCCGAAGACGAAGCTGAAGGTAGGCAAGCTGACTGTTTCTTCTGCAAACATCACTCGAGCAAAAAAAAGTTTATGAGCGCGCCCAATACATTATTTTATCGGGCATAGATTTTTGATAATTTTGAAAATTTTGACAAGGGACTAGGAGGCTAAGCAATAAGCATGTAAAAATACTACCGCACGTATCAAGCCAATATTGGCTCCATATATTGGCATCTATATGAATAAAAAATCCTGGGAATGTCAACCTCAAAATTTCATTTTTTAGGAATTTTTGGTGGGGGAAGAAAATTCAGAAAAAGCATTTTACTCGTAAACGGATAAACCGATTTTTAAGAAAAAGATATATGCTACAAAGGTCAGTGACACTGATAAAGAAACGTTCCCACAAAAAATACAGATGAACAAAATGTTTTCAAAATCAAAAAAAAAATTTAACCTGTGTTTTTGGTCACAATATTTTTTAATTTTTCTCAACAATTTTTTCAGTGGTTTCCACAACATATATTTTGTTCATTAAAATCAGTTGCTCCGTTTTTAAAAAAAAAGTACTTTTTCAATGTTTCTTTCCCCCTCCATGACTTACGAAAAAATTCGATTTCAAGATTAATGTTCTGGAAAATTTTATGTCACCTAGGTAAAAGATTATGGCAATAAATTTTGTCTGATGCGGGAGCAACTCTCAAATTATTATTTTTAATGTCAAAAATCTATGAAAGATATTAAGCAAAAAGCTAAATTATTGCCGTGGGTTGGTGCCTATCTAACATCAAATTTCCTGAAACATTAACCTTAAATGGCATTTACTTGGAAGTTATGGAGGGGGAAAGTAAAATAAAAAGTAGTTTTTCTCGGAAACGGAGTAACCGATTTTAATGAACAAAATAAATGTTGTGAAAACCAATTAAACTTTTTTCTTTAAATTTGAGAAAATAATCAGCTTACGAGAATTTTCTTCTTCCTACATAACTTCCCCAAAAATGAAATTTTAAGGTTTATATTTGCACAATTTTTCATTCACATAGATGCCAATATATAGTGGCAATATATACTTCATTATGGTAAATTGATAAATTACAGAACATTTGGGTAATTTTACAAATTTCTGATAATTGGATTAATAATATATTTTATCACTTCGTGTTTATCCAATCACTACTCACAATCAGTCTTTTAAATTAATCGTCAAAGTCATTAGAAGTGCCATTTTACGGGGAAAAATGTGTCAAAAAGCGGAATTTTCATACCTATGACGGAAAAAAATATTTTATCATAAATAATAGCAAGATTTTTAAATTTTGATCTCTTCAAAATTTCATAGAAACATTGTTCTCCTTTTTTCAGAAAGTATCATTATAATTTTTTCAAAACTATGTTTGAGTAATTTAAAAATAATCTTGCATAATTCCTTGGCTTTTAAAAAATTAATTCTGATTGGAATTAAAATTATATTTATTATTTAAGGAAGAGCCGTTATAAATTCCAATAAAGGCAAAATTTCATTGATTAATAAAAAAGCCTATAATTCGTCAATTTCACGTAAGTTCCAAATAAAAATTGATCCTGGATACTGAATACGAAATAATATCAATCTTATATGCGTAAAAGTCATAAGTATGAAAGCGATCAATCATTGACTTTCCAAAGAAAAAAAACGTATGGTAAATAAGACAATGTCATATTTCAGGTATATTGAAATAGTATAGATAATGTATATCTAAAGTATAGCTAAAGTATAGCTGAAGTATGGGATATACTTCATCTATACTTAAGTATAGCTGAAGTATAGAATATACATCCAAGTATCGGACATAGAATTGCACTCATTTGTTCTTTAAAATAGCCTAGCAACGGAATAAAACATAATGTATCATAAATGACAGCTCGTCCAAGAAAGTAAAAAGTTCACGATTAAAGTGATTTCATGAGCCCAATATGTTTTGAATATTGTGCGTGAGGATATACAATAGACAACTGATATAATTCTTATGTCATATTTATTGGTAAGAGATCCAGAATCTTTGATTCCTAAACATAATATTAATAGCATAAAAAGGTTTAATAAAATTGAGAATTAGGTGAGATGTTTAGTGTTAAATTTCGTATGATATAAATTTGAACAAATTATGTTACAATTAACATTTCACTTATTCGCATTTTACTCATTTTAGAATTTACAAACAATGTTCTTTAACATTGTGAAAATCATGATTCTGGATCTCTATTTTCATGTATTTCAGATAACCGATTATCTCAGACGGACAGTGCAACTTCAAGTCTGAGAATCATTTCCCTCTTATATATGTTGTTTTACAAAGGATATAAGACGAAGTTAGAAGCATTAGAAATGCTATGAGTTTTCCTGAAAATATTTAAAGTCAATTTTCTCAAAAACCTCACCTTTTTTCTCAAATTTTCTTGCAGCATTGGTACTCGATTGCCGGAAAAGTCTGGTCAGTTTCATACAGGCCAAACTATTTTAGTGGTTAAGACAATTTTTGTTCAAAAAATTAAATTTACACATTTTTTTTTAGGAACGACAGATTAAAAATAATGCTGAAAAAAATAAAAATACCTCTTATTACTCTTTTACGATATCTTGTGTCGTTCCTGAGAAAAATGAAAAAAATGCAATTCTTCGAGAAAAAAAAATCTCGTGGACACAAAAATGATTTGACCTGTTTAATACCACAGAATGTCTTCTTTATATATAAACATAAACTTTAAAAAATTAGATAAAATATAAAATTTGATTTTTCCATAAAATACACTTTCCATGTTTTCGAAATTCAGCTGGGAAACGAAGTTGAATTCAATAGAAACCCCTACTGTCTTTATTTTTCCAATATTTTGTATGAATTTGTGCTTATATAAAGGAGAGATCTTTTCAAGTAGGTAGGATAATTTTTATGGCTGTTTAAAGGAAGAATTGTTTATTCTAAACTTCAAAATGCAAATACTCATAACTTCGTAGTCGTTTTTTTCTCTCACATGGAAAAAACACGTGTCGCCTAATTTCCTCTAGAAAACAACATATTTTATCACGAAGAGATTCTACGACTTGAAGTGTACCTACCTGTCTGTCTGTCAGATTTGAACTGGATTCAAATACATTTAAATCATTTACCTGTTTTTCACTACATCCAGCCATGAATGGTTCGGAAGCAATTCGCTTACCTGCAACAAAAATAAAAGTACATTTTAAATTATCTTTTCATAGAAATACGTTTGTTATTAGTTTATTACGTACAAATAGTGTTTTAATAGTATCATTAAAAATGAATTTTATCCAATTTGTCAGAAGAAAGTAATAACACTCGCTTTTCTATAAAAATAAATGCCACGAGAATATGAAAGATTTTCTGTACATTTTCTGGAGAAAGTAATGGAAATAAATTAGGTTGAACTAAAGAAGCAACTTCCTTTTGAAATTAAAGGTATTATTATTGAATTCTGTAAACCTGGTAATTTTGGAAATTAAATGTACGTTTTAATAATTTCTGTACTTTGGTCCGGGATTTAAGCTTTTAGTGAAAGTTTTTTCCGTTAAACATTTTATTGTTTCTTGTGCCATTTCTTCAGCAATTTAAATTTGTTAATTTCAATGCTATTTTTCGCGACTAAAAAAATGCGTGTTATCGAAAGATAATGTTTACGAAATGTAGAAAACTTTTTAAGATAAAAAAATGGCAAAAATAGCTGGTTAACGAACTCGTTCTTCCTTTTTAGGCCTTGAAATATTGACGACAGTCATATAACGAAGTAAAACATTTTTTTTTAATCATTGAGTCTAAAAACTTTGGAGGAACGAGTTTCTTCCATTCCACAGCTCATTATTCAATTTAAATTCGAGCAAAATAGCATTTGAAAATATTCACGGCGTTTGGAAAAAGAAAGATCAATTAACCATTAGAATCATGAACGTATTTTCCTGTTCGTCGCTTCGTAATTACAGATGGAAAGCATGCTTTTTGTCACACAGCTACGTATAATTTGGTCCCAGCCCCTTCATCGACCATTCCACTGTCAGTGGTGTAATCAAGACTTTCTGTGAAATCCTGATTGAAAAAAGAATTAATTAGCTTCTGAGATAATTATAAAACTAAATTGCTCGGAGAAAATTTATTTTTAGAGTTTAAATAAAATATAATATAGAGATCGTTTCAGTATTCAAAATTATATTTTCAAAACCGATATTTTTGCTTTCGTTTTGAAATACAAGGGGGTGTGGAAAAAGAGGATCAAAGAGTATATTAACTCAGTTTCAGCAAAAAAAATTTTGCGTCAAATCTTATCCAGGGCACAGCTCATTAGTCCCAAGCAAGCTACTCGTCTTCGTTTGACTTGTAATTACGGAACGAGCGTGTACGAGTACCTACAATTAATAGTCGTACAGAACCTATTCATCAAAGTGATCTCTATTGTTTTCATTCTTTGTTCAAACGTCACATCTACTTCACACGATTCATCTTCCCAGAATTTTAAATACAGCTTTCACACATTAGTTTCTAAATAGATTTTAATTTTATTCTCATACTTTAACTAAATTATACATAAGACCAATTCTACTTCAAATCAGGCAAAGATGTCCAGCTAAGGGTGTCAGAATGATTTGGTATTTAGATATATCATTCTATACTAAAAATGAAGCAACATGTATTTCACAGTTTAAACCAACAATGTTTTTTTTTAATTGTTACAATCATTCGAAGATTACCTACGAATCCTTCAAAATTTACAGATTTTTTTTACTGAAGTATTTTACGAACAAGAGTAGATATTAGGGATTTTCTTTTTTGTTCGACGTAGAAATTCCTACTCTTTCAATAGATTTTGAACAAATTTTGAAATTTAGAAACTACATATATCTTGAGTTTTGTTGCTGTTAAACGACTGCTTCCACTAAAAAAGTTACTTTTGAGAAATCCAATTTTAACGTTTTTCTCGTAAACAAAGTTACAAGAAATGTTTCGGATAAAAGTTTACATATCTGTAAAAGTTCTACAAGAGATAAAAGAAATAATTTTCCTGGCCTTCATCCGGGTTTTAAGCCTCTATAAAACTGATAGGAAGCTTTCCTTATATATAAGAAACTGTAAACAGATCTGTGAAAAATAAAAAACTTGTGGCTTTCCATAAAATCTCCTGAATTTTTTCATTCAATTTTGGAAACATGAAATAAGATTTTCAGGAATAGGGTAAGAGCACCAATTCTTGGCATCCTTCTCTAATTTCTTAGATAATACATTGTTTTACAATTTTTTGCGTTAATTAATTAATTTAAATTATTATTTTTACACCATGTATATATTAATTATCTAGTGCGACCAAACATTTATCTAATATAAAAAAAAATTTCTTCGGTTTTTATTTATATATTTATATATTATTGAAAGATTTCTCCTAATATAAAAAAGGCATCCTACTAGTTTTATGTATGCTTAAATACACGTTTGCGGAAAATTACATTGAGGCATCTCTCATTCGGAAAAATTTGTAGTTCGGGAAATATTAACAAAAGTGCGGCTAGCCAAATCCACGACGACTCATATTTTCGGCCAGCCACATTACGGCATCTCTCATTCTAAGAATATGTAGAGTCCACAAAAAATTAGCAAAAAGTAGTGAAGTGACTTGAATTATTTCTCTGACCAATTACAGCTGTTTCTTCCCAATCCCTACAGGACGTTGGAAATGGGTTGGGGTGTGAACTACATTATTTTTGTGACTAATCACAGGCTTGTCTTCCCACACTTTTACCAACTTTTTGCGAACTTCAAAGTTTTCCGAGAGAGATGCCGCAATGTGACTTGCACAACAAATTTGACTCGCCATCAATGTGGCTTGCTGCCATTTTAATTCAATTTTTTTCAATTAATTTGAAGAGAAACAATTTCTACGCTGAGAAAAACAAGAAAGTTCCGAATACCTACATTCGTTCGCAAAACACTGCATTTTGAAAAAAATTCTGTCACTTCTTGAGAATTCGCAGTTTATCTTCAAATGATTGTAAAAAATAAAGAATGTTGGTCAAACTGCGAAATCCATGTTCCTTTATTTTCACTGTAGAATAATCTATCCAAATGAAAAATCATTCTGACATCATGACCTAGATTTTGCTTGATATTTTGCCTCTGATTTTAATTGCAATGACTTTATGGACATAAAGTAAATTTATATCACTTAAAATGTTTTCAGTTGAATTTAACTCAATTTTGAAAAAATTCTGAAAAGATCGGGGGCCACAAAATAAAAATTGTTCAATTTTTTTACTTTAAGTTTGGAAGTGTACAATTTTGAATGCTTTTCATTTGCAGATAATATAATCTTGAAGGCTTTAAATTTTAGTTGATTACATTTTCACGGCAAACGTTCAAAGATTTTATTGATTTCAACGTTTACTTTTGAAATTCTCCTTTCGAACTCTAGATTTAAGAATTCCTAATTTTAAAAATCGATTTTGAAAATTTGAATAATTCTCAAAATTGTTTAAGAACTTTTAAAAATCCTGCAGTTGTTGATTTATTCAAACAATCTTTTTTCTAAATTTGAAAGAGTAAAATTAGTTGTTCAAACAATAATAACTTAATAGAAAAATCAGGAAGAATGAAAACATTTATAAGCAGTGGTCTCTGGAAAATGTAGAATTTCCTCTTTATAGGGCAATTTTTACGACACTATATTGGGTTGATTCAAAAACGAAAAATTTCAAAATCGCATTCCTTATAAGGGATGCGATTAAAAAGTAAATTGTACTGCAAATCTGACCTTATTTTATTTATTTTTTTTATTTATTAATTCCCCGTGTTAATTTTATACGGAAATTTTGTCCTATCGACAAAACGTGTTGATAAAAGTCCATTTTCCTCAAATTTAGAAATAATGTTTTAGGGTGACCTTCTCAATCTGGGTGGTAAAACTAAAAAAGATTTCCAGCATATTTTTGTTGTAAAATAATTAGAGTCTACAATTATATTTTCTTGAAAATGATCATTACTCTCAAAAATAATAACTAACATGATATCATTTTCTGAAGTAAACGTAACTGTGAGGGAAGTTTTAAGTAGTATGAGTATGGATGTGTCAGACGTCGCAGTGGGAATCCTTTTCCTTATGGTAACTGTTAGTGCAGTATCGTGTTTCCATATCTTCCACATTCTGCTCTAGTAAGTAAAATTCACCCTAGATTTTGTAGTTTGAATCTTCACCAAGAAATTCTAAAATATCTTATTTTAAAAAATAAAGAACGTAGAAAACACGAGAGTCTCTTATTAACATTTGAATATGTTACTATGAATATAAAATAGGAATAATACTTCAAGTTTCTTATTTTGAAAACATAATTTCGGAAATAAGTACTTGAGAAAAGAAGAAAACTTTGGTTTAAGATACGTTTCAGTTTAGAAGAGTTCGCTAATTAATTTGTAACTGTGAGATACTCTGTCAAGCTTTGGTCCGATAAATCTATGTAACTTTAATAGGTTGTCGAAAGCAGGCAGCATTCTCTTGAAATGAGATTCATTCCGCAGAATTGCACTCGACCTCCAAGACTTAATCAAGACGCCTAAGGCTCTGACTCTAGTAATTAAACTGATAATATCGAATGCTTTGAAGATATATTGCTTTCAAATTGGTTCAATTTGTAAGTCGTTTCAAATTATGCTTTGCAAGACCTTTCTACAGCTTCCACGTGAATGATAGCCTTTATATTTATCATCTATTCAGAATTTTTAGAGGCTGGAAGGAAAATAGAAGAATATGCAGGAATGCATTTCTTGAGCAAAAATTGAAATAATTTGTAGAAAACAAGTATTACTGTCAGCAAAAAATTGGTAACAAAAATGTTCTGACTTTTCTTCGCGTATCAAGAATTTTTTACCTAGTAAAAAGCTAACAAAAACCAAGACATCGTCTGCCCCATGTAATATGGAATCAAGTTCTGTTAAGTTGCTCTGTATATGGTATCAAGTTTTTTTCTGATAGTTTGATTTTTTGCAATAGAATAAACAAGCAGAACGTTCTGCAGCACATAATGAAACGTTAACAAATTCTATAGAATAGTAAATATTGCCGAGAATTCCATGCAATTATAATGCGTGCTGTCGGGCTGCCTGCTTTTGTTCATTTTATCACCAGATGTCCAACTGTCAAAATCGATAAAAAGGGTCTTGATACTATATACGAGGCAACTCTTACCTGAATTTTTATAATAAATAACCGTGAATTGATGTACTCACCTAAATTTGATCCCATATTTCATGAAGTAGTTGAAATAATTAGAAATTTTGTTCCAAAACTACAGTAGTTTCAGAAATACCGCGAACTCTCACTTACCATATTCCATGTCCCCCACTCTATAATATTTCAAGTGGCGAAGCTCCTTCGTCTCCCATCAGTGACCCTGTACGGTCTTGCGTGCGCGGAAAGCCCTCGTTTGCATGTATGCGCAAATGCAAGGACGCATACATGTTTGCGGCGCAAACATCGATACAAGGCAGGGGCAGCCAATGAACGTCGCTTGACAAAATCATACCACAACTCGCGGTAGACGTGGGTCCCCTGTAGACTTGGAATATCCGAATGCTTACTTTTCTCGGCCCTTGGAATAAGTGAGAGTTCTATTGGCCCACTTACACCGGTGAACAAACATTAAGGCTGCCTAGATTAAGCTAACTTAAATAAAAGAATGGCTCAGATTAGCGTCGACGCAAAGGCGTTTTCGGCAGTGGCTCTCTGTCGCGCACGTGATGTCCCTGCGGCTTTTGCGCCAAAGCGAATCTGGCTACTCTCAATTAGGCCAGCTTATTCTAGGCGCGCTCACATTGTACACGTCGGTGTAACTAAGCCCACTGTAAGACATCTTTTCCTTTTTGAAGCTCAGCTAAAAAATGCCAAGGATTCAGTTCACTAAAATTCTTGAAATACTTCTGTCGAATAAGCCAAAGTTACAGATTCGGAAAATTCTTGTATTTTTTATTAAATTAATATCTAGAGCTATGACGTATTTTCTAATAAATAAGGACAAACAATTGTGAATTTCATTAGATCTAAAAAAGGAATTTCCAATAGTAAATGAGAAATTTTCATGA
>CAKNYM010051103.1:309627-342081 GCA_932195095.1 Andricus curvator
ATGAATATTTGTATGTTCAAGATCTTTATATAAAACATTTATATAATATTTAACATATAATTTAAAATGGGATGTTTAAATGTTAATAATTAAAAAAAAAAAATTTAAAACATTTCACGGTTGTGAGACGTGGCCATAGGTGTGATTTACCGCGGTTCTACTGGGGGCTATTGACATTTTTTTTAGATGACAGTTGCTCTCAGTGGGACCCTGCGGTGGTTGTTTAACTCTTTTTTTAATATATATATATATATATATATATAGGTTTCGGTTTTGATTCCTTGGGAATCAAACCGAAGGGCCTATGACAAAGCCACCAAACGCGTCCTCGGGTTGTGGATAGAGGGTTTCTGTACCAAGGATTTCTGCTGAATATGGTTACAATAATTGATAAGCAGTCGCGGACACCTGTCCATGGATGGTCCCGAAGCAATAACCCCTAAGCGGAGGCGTAACAACCGTGCCGAAAGCTGAATGGTATCTGGGTGAGGTGTCTCAAACGGTGAGTCAGGGATACCGCGGGATCCGGAAAAGGGGTTACATAAGCGGTACGCCTACTCAACCGCAGCCAAAACAACCCGGCAACAGAGAAAAAGAGGCGACACTGATATCAACCGCCGGCAGGCATTCAACAGAGGAAGAGCGATGCATTAGGACCCGGAGAAACATCAACATTCAGGTTTCTCTCAAGCCCAAAGATGTGGCTGAACTGGATGACGAGCTTCATGGAGATTTTTCCGAAGAATCCGACCCCTGGACTATAAATTGTAGTCTGCATAATGCAGCGAGAGCTTTGGCAGATGCAAACCGTAAAAAAATACGCGGTTGATCATAAGACCATAAGACGAATGCATCAACTCAGCACAAAGATAGGATGGGCAAGGCAGTACGCGTCCCGCATTCAGTGTGTGAATGACTACATAACATCTGGCAGGACTTTCACTGCCAAGGTTTGACAGTTCGCGCGCGAACTGCGGATCCGTCATCAGACACTCAACAAGTCAAAGCTACTGACCATAAGGCAGCATATTGTTGACAGAATACGAGTACTATCTAACGCTAGGAGAAGTCTAGAGTGGAGACAGAGGTGGGCCAGAGAAAATCAACAGTTTTTGTCTGACCCATCTCGACTCTTCGAAGACCCTCCAGTTACTGTCGTCTACCTGCCCACACCAGAGGAGGTCGAGGCATTTTGGAGAGAAGTCTGCGAAGTCCAGCATCCACTGAAAGAAAACTCAAAGAATATAAATAGCTTCAAGGAGCTGTGCAGTGCCCTCATAACACCTGTGAGGCATGAAGAACTATCCCGCTCCAGGACCAAATGGTATCAAGACCTTCTGGTGGAAGAACTTTCCTTCAACCCACCATCATCTGGCCCGCATTTTCATCTCATATCGAAAGTCGGAAGAGCCTATTCCGGAGTGGTTGGTGGAAGGGCGCACAGTGCTCCTGCCGAAGACGGACAACTTAGCTGACCCTAAGAATAAAAGTCCAGTAACTTGTCTGAACTTATCATCAGACTTATCATCAGTCTGTTGGAAAGCTTAAAGGTTCATGCACACATAGTGAGGTGCATAGAGAGATTAATGCCGCTTTGGAATACCAGATTTACTCTATCATCAGAAAAACCTCGTGTGATCACTAACAGTGTCACCTTTCAGAGAGGTGTGTTTCAGGGCGACACCATGAGCCCTCTCCTCTTTTGCCTCACATTATTGCCACTATCTCTCGCACTTCGCCATTCCGGAAGGTACCTCTGCGGCAAACCTGGAAATCGAAAGCATAAGGTCACTCATGTATTTTACATGGATGATCTTAAGATCTATGCTAACAATCAAAAGAAACTACATCTAGCTCTAGATATTGTCAAAGAGTACACTCAAGAGATTGGAGTGGTGTTCAGGTTAGAGAAATGCGCCAAGGTTTATTTGAAGAAAGGAAAACTGAATGGCATCTCCGAAGACCCTGAGCTCGTCGACCGAAGCGCTATACGACACTTTGGCGCTGGAGAGACCTATACATACCGGGGCGTGCCA
This sequence comes from Andricus curvator, assembly GCA_932195095.1. Classification (NCBI taxonomy): domain Eukaryota; kingdom Metazoa; phylum Arthropoda; class Insecta; order Hymenoptera; family Cynipidae; genus Andricus; species Andricus curvator. Next base: position 311,664 of record CAKNYM010051103.1, read on the forward strand.
CAGAGCCGCATTCAGGACGTGACATCTATAAAGTATACTCATCGATGCAGATACAAGCATCACCATCCGACGGATATGGTCTTTCGAACTGACGGCGAGGAACAAAGTATCTGAGACGAACATGCCTGCCGTCCCAGTAGTACTCTATTCATTTGGAGTGGTTCCATTGACGAAGGACCAGCTCAGATCCCTCGATTTTGAGTCCCGAAAGGTTATGCACATGAACAAAAGCATGCAACTTAAGTCTTCTGTTCCGCGACTTTACATTTCGCGCCGTCAAGGTGGTCGCGGAATACTAAATCTTGAATGTCTTCATAACAGGATTATTCTGGGCACAGCACATATAGTTGCAAATGGACAAGGCCCTCTTCTTAAAATGGGCAGGAAACGCGAAGAAGTGGGCAAAGGGGCGTTTCTGTAAAACGCAGCGGAGGAGGCTGCTGAAACACTCAGCCTTGACTTCAATATCATGGGTGAGCAAAATGCATCAAATCTCATCCATCTTGATTACTTACTTCTGAAGGCCCGGATTAAGAAAGCACAGGAGAAAAACTTCCACGAGCAGCTCCTCGACAAGAGGATGCACGGCATCTTTCACATAAATGTAGAAGATCAGTCGATTTCATATGAGCTAACGTTTGCTTTCCTTAAATCACACGGATTGAAGTCGGGCACGGAGGATTTCATTTTGGCAAGTCAAGATGGTGTCATTTCCACTGTAGCATACCGTCGCCACATTTTGCGCCAAGACATTCCCGACGATAGCTGCAGAGCGTGTCATGTACACCCCGAGCATCTAGGACACATACTATCTAGTTGTCCAACTGATGCGGGAACGACCTACATACATAGGCACAATGCGGCACTCAGAGTGCTTTATTGCCATCTCTGTCACTCTTACGGCATTAGCCCAAATACCGCTCCACTAAACGCTCCTTGGGAAATAAGAGTCAATTGTCGAAAATGAGAAGTGCCGCATATACTGGAACTTCATATTCTCGACAATTGTTTCTGTTGCGCACTCGAGGCCTGAAATATTTCTCCTTGACTTCGAGAAACAAACCATGTTCGTTATCGAATTTTCGGCACCAGCTGACAAAAATGTCATAGCCAAGGAGAAAGAAAATAAAGAGAGGTATAAAGAGCTGATAAGGGAGTTGCGACGGCTATATCCGGAATATTCTGTTCAACTAATCGTCTTGATCATCGGCGCTCTTGGAGGTGCCAAAGTTTCACTGGTTAATAGCCTGAAAATCATTCCTGCGTTTCAACAAAATGCTGAGAAACTTGGGTTCGATCCCTGCCTCGCACTCTGTAAGAGCCTCAGTGGTCCAAGCGGTGAACACTAGCATAGCAAGGGAGTTGTTCTTCTCCGGAGAGTCGTGGGACCGGTACCTGTAGAGAAAAAGGTTCTCTAAGTACTTAAAGCTATTGCTGTTGGTGGTTCGGAACCCATCTCAAACTGTAGGTCCCCCTTCCACCACCAAGTAAGTGTGTGTGGGGTGTGTAAAGGAATAGGGAAGAGATACAAGAAAAATGTAAGCACTCAGGGGACACATTAGAAGGTTCCATTCCATGTACCATAGACACACCTATAACTTTCATTGTACATAATAAACTAACCAACTCATAAACTTTAGGCTTCACTAATACTGTTTCTCACAATATCAAGTGGTTTCTTTAAAAATGTTATTTCAGAAGAAAATTTGATTACTTTTTTACATTCTCATCCTAATGAGAAGGTATTGGTTTTATGTAAAATTTGACTTGCTCACTTTTCATTATATCTCCACGTTTTAAAATGTGTTATGTTAAATATTGTTGTCACGATAAATTTCGTAAAAATGATCAGATTGGATTGAGCTTTGGCATACTGTTTCAAGGCCGAAAATGTAAGGACGATTCCGTTAGCCAGTTATTTTGGATGAAAATTCAAAAAGTTTCAGCATTTAAAAAAAAAACAACGCACGATATAGAAAAAGTGAAGAGAGGAAAAACTTTGCATGTCGACAGCCTTGCAAAATTGTCATAACGACTTTCTGATTTTTTTTGAAAAATCAAAAATTCAAATCTTGAATTATATAATAAATTTGATACAAAAATAGATGATTTGATAAAAATTGTGCACCCAAGAAAGTTCTACAAATTCGTAATGAATGATTTTTCGATTCGAAGCGCAGTTTTTGTTTTATTCGTAAAAAACAACATTGAAAATACAATTTTTGGACAAGCGGCACAAGATATGAAAAAAAAAATAAGTGGATAGAAGTTTTTCACCCAAAAAAGAGCTACAAATTTGTTAGGAATCATTTTTTGATAAGACGCGTAGTTTTTGTTTTAATCGTGAAAAACGACATTAAAAATAAACAAATTTAATTTGTGGACAGAAAGATACAAGGTACAATAAAACGTTTGATAACAAAATTGTTTTGTAAGTTATATATGAAAATTTGATTTCAACTTTTTTCCTCGCGAGACACGTGATGAGAATGTGTTCGTTAAAGCCGAAGGAGCTTTAACAAAAGAGAATTCACATTCACTAAATTTCAGTTGTTCGAAATGTTGTGGACTAACTTCAGATGCAATTCAAGAGTTTAAATCTAACAATTGTGTTTTCAAAGAACGTGAGTTCAATATTAAACATTCCTTCAGAGCGTTGCAATCATTTTATGTTTTCGGGTGTAAAAGTCGACAGAATTTCATTAATAAGGATGTCTTCGTTTATTATTTTTTTAATGAAGAACCACCTACAATGATAAATTACGTTTTGACTTTTGAAGTATACTATAGTATCCGAAGTTTGAGATTTCGTCACCCAACTTCGGACACTTTTTAAGAAATGAAAAATGGGACAAGAATGCATCAGAGATTTTTTTAATCAACACAACTGATTAAAAGTAACGTGAATTACTTGAGTTAATTTATTCAGAACTCTTTTGGCCAAATTCCATTGTTTTATAATTGAAAAAATATTTGAAAACTGTCCGAAGTTAAGTGCTTCTAGGGTATATCAGTTCTGGATTTTTTTCTTAAATCACTCTAAATTAGGAAATTTATTTTATTTTTTTGTGAGAAGATGATCCTCTATTTTTGCCAGATTAAAAAAAAGTAGCAGTTTGAGTATGGTTGTACCAGGCGCTAAAAAGGGAATTCTTTTCCTTATAGTAACTGCTAGTGTAGTATCGTGTTTTTATGTCGAAAATTTTGATTTTTAAAGTTTTTAGGTTTTCATTTCTACAATTCTAACTATACTATAATGTGCACTGCAGTGAATTTCATATTTGGGTACCATGTGACACCCAAATTTTGTTCTTTATGAACACAAATTTTCAAGGCGGATATTCTTATCACACTTAAAGTTGCTATTTTACAATAAAGGTGAGAGTAGGAGGTCAAATGTGGGCATCCGCATGAAAAGGACCCTTATAGCATTTAAAGCACAAAACGAACCATCTAAGTTGAAAAACGAGTGACCAGGACATTTTTAAAGTTGGAACTTCGAAAAACCGTTTTTTGAGAAAAATACATCGAAACTTGGCGAGTGCCATAAGCACACATGTTCTACTTTTTCTTCGAACAAGAAATATACCTACTTCTGGTTGCTTTTCGGACATGAGTATAGTCCAAATAGATTCACTATAGATCCTAATATCATCCCCTACCGGCTGTGAGGGCCCTTTTTATACGGAAGAACAGACATTCATTTATAAAAACTTTTTTAAATTATGAAACGTTTAGAAAATATGACTTACCTAACTGACAACAATTTCTACGATTGAGAGAAAAAATGGAGTAATTTTTGGCCTATAAATAAAAAAAATAACAAAAGTCTATGAATTCTCATAAAAGGAAAGTCTGTTTTACCTTATTTTTGATAATTACTAGCATCGAGAATCGTGCGCTACACGAGTGTGTATTTTTTCAGTTTGAGGGGGAAAATAATTTGTAATTCAAAATAGAAATTTCGAATAACTATTTATTTTTAAAGTTTATTTGATTATTTGTTGTTGAGGTTATATAAATATGATTTTTTTAAGATTCTTGAAAAAATTCAAAAAGATTGTTAAGGTTCCAAATATGTTAAATCAAAATTTAAACAAAAAAGTTCATTTTCAATAAAAGAAAGATGAATTCTCAACAAAAAATCTAGTAGATCTTTCGACAGAAAATATTTTCATCTTAAATCAAAAACAGTTGAATTCATCTAGAAAAAGATGAATTTCCACCAAAATAGTAAAATTTTTAACCAAAAAAGATTTATTGTTCACGAAATTAAAATTTCGAATAACTATTTATTTTTCAAGTTTATTTGTTTATTCGCCTTTAACTTTTAAGGTTATATAAATGTAAAGCTTCTAGGTTACTTGAGAAAATTCAAAAAGATTTTTGAAGAAGTTTAAAAATATTTTATTTTTGGGAAATCTTTCGAAGTTTGAAAATATTTTTATTCTCTTTAAAACCTCTAAAATCCTACATAGCTTCAAAACTGGCTCAAGTTATAGCTAAAATTTTGAAAAATAATTTCAAATTAATAATTTTTTGAAATGTTTAAAATTTGTTTTAAATATTCTCTTAAAATTAATTTATCAAGATAAAAATTCATAAGAAATTTTACCAAGAATCTTTACAACATTTTTTCATTCTCTTTAAAACATTCAAAATCTTTGAAAGGCTTCTACATTTTTCATTACAAATTTCAAAAAACATTCATTTTGAAAATTCTTTGAAATCTTTTTAAGTTAAAAATTATTTTTGAATCTTTTCAAACCTTCGAAACATCTTTTAAACTTTATCGAATTTTCTCTAAAATGTTATAATCTTGCAAAATTGAAAAAATTTGCTTTCAAATATTCTACATTCTTTTTGGAAATTCTATAAAATTATTTAAAAACGCTAATTTAAGGATATTAATGCCCACCTTAAAAAATGTTTGTTCGAAACGAACAAATATTGAGAATCATATGGCGACCAGAGACTATGGAATCCACAGCGACTCTAAATATTTGTTTGAAATCTGACAAACATAGGAAATCATTTTCTCACCAAAAGAAAGAAATGTCCGATTTAAGGTTTTAGAAAATCTAAAAAAAAATATTTCATGAGACTCCCTAATGCTATATACTTGAAGTGTCTCAAGATTAGGTATATATGTATAAATGTAATTTCCCTAAGTGATCAGATAATTCAGAATGCGTATAATTTTCTGCAGGTTGCAACTAAGTTCAAATATGTGTTTAGACACCAACACGCAGAAACTTATGCGGGAGTATTACTATGGACTTTGAGTAAGCTTGTCTGAAGCTTCTTATTCAAATGGGGAACGTTAAAGGGAGCCCTCAGTGTAATTAGCCCTCTGGTGGTCTCCACTCCTCTCCATTCAATGTACCAGGTATACGTTTGAACAGGAAAGAAGGATATCCTCAGGGAATGAGAATTTTCCCCCAGGCTGAAAGAGGGCTGGCTGGCATTGCAAATTATCCTCAGTCCCTATGAGAATATAACACTATGTAGACCATGGAGAAAATTTGTCACGGCCCATTGCTTTTAACCAATTTCAGCTCCAAGCAGCAGTATCATCCTTATCGGCAGGGATGAACATTTTATCTATTTCTCATCTTCTTTATAACTTTACACGAAAGAGACAGTAGTTTCTGCCAAATTACTCCAAATTTGAGGAAATACACTCAGGTTGTATACTCACCTGGAAAACCTAGGAAACCTGGAAAGGAAGCATCCACATATTACGTGAAACCGAATCCATTTCAAATCAGAACGGATTCTAGACTTGAAATCGCAGATTCTCTCGGAAAAGAAATATATTGTTTTTCGAGGAAATTAGGCGATACGTATTTTTCCGATTTGCAAAAAATAAAAAAAAACATTTCTAAGACGTGATGCGTATTTGAATTTTGTGTTTTGTTTTTTGAAAAACCCGAATTTTTTTCTTGGAACCTCTATAACTTTTGACCTGACTGAGACATTTATTATTTTATTTTTCATTCAAATAGCGTTTAACGTTTTTTTCCGTAATCCGCCGTAAAATTCAAAAAGGGGTTGAAATTAACAAAATGGCAGCGGTTTTTATGAAAAAATTAAAGGTATATTTTCTCAAAAAAGCCACCCTTTAATTGTTTGTCAATTTTTTTTTCAATTTTTCTTAACTCAAATATTTCGCGAAACAGTGAGTTTTGTAGCATGACGTCGCGGTCATGCTAGGATAGGTGGAAATATCTGGAAGGTTAGCATAGTTCTGAACTTAGGAGTGAATACTCCTTTTTGGAGAAAGTATTCTAAACGTAAAAGAAAGTAAGTTATAATGGTCTGCATATTAATATTTTTCAAGTGTAGAATGCTAGGATAGGTGGAAATGTCAGCCGTAAGGAAGGTTAGCACATGGGACTGCAATTGCATACGACTTCTCGGAGAAAATATTCTAAAAGTAAACGTAAGTTATAAAGGTCTGAATAGTAATATTTTTCAAGTATAGAAAGTATTTTCTCAGTCATGTTTCATAATTTTGTCGAATGAAGACCTTTCAGTGTCACGAAATACAATCAACTATCCGAAATTTAAGGCTATTTTGGATGAAAATTAAAGAAGTTACAGCATTTACAAAATTCCAAAAAAACAAACGAAAATGAACATTTCAAGCCAAACAATGCACGATATGCAAAAATGCCAAAGAAAGAAAAACGTTGAAATTTGAACACCCTACAAGATTATCAAAACAACTTTTTGAATTTTCTTGAAAAATCGAAAATTCAAATTTTGACTGCACCAAAAATATTGAAAAATCAAAAATTCCATTTTGCGGTCAAACTATACAAGATACAAAAAAAATGAATTGTAAAAAATTGTGTATTCAAAAAAGATCTACAAAGTCATTAATCACTTTTTGATAGGACGCTTAGTTTTTGTTTTATTCGTAAAAACCTGCATTAAAAATAGAAAGATTGAATTTTTAGACAAACAACACAAGCTATGAAAAAAATATTAAGAAAAAAGTTGTTCAGCCAAAAAATAGCTACAAATTTGTCATCAATAATGAAAGAAATCAAAACATATAAACATTAGTAGTAGTAGTAGTATACCAATAAGCCATTTCCTTTTCAGGGTAGGCGTGACTAGGTGGATAGTTTCTTGCAGTAAATAACTACAAGTGTGGACTCACCACACCCACGATGTGCCAACAGCACGCAGTATTCTTGAACCCATCCAAGTACTAACTGCGCCCAATGCTGCTTGACTTCAGTGATCTGACGAGAACTGGTTTTTTCAGCGTGGTTTGGACGTTGGTTAAAGATACATTAAAGATAAAAAATTCAATTTGTTGGAAAACGATACAAGGTACGTAAAAAAATTAATAAATATGAAAAGGTGTTCACCCAAAAAGGATCGACAAATTTGTTATGGATAATTTTTAGGTAGAACAAGTAGATTTTCTTTTAATTGTAAAAAAAAGGTAAAAAATTAAAAATTCAACTTTTGGAAAAACGACACAAGAGACGAAAAAAATGAAAAGACAAAAGTTATTGAACCAAAAAATCTATAAATTTTTGATAAACTCTTGTTATAAAAATAAAAAAATTAACTTTTTGGAAGGAGGATACAAGCTACAATCACATTTTATTTAACAAAATTTTTCGCCTAAATTATATATCTACAAAATTGCTCAAAACCACTTTACGCTAGGATTCATCTTTTTATTTTAAATCGTGAAAAATAACTTTGAAAATAAACAAATAGATTTTATGGAAAAAATACAAAAATTGCAATAAAATGTTTAATAACAAAATTGTTTTTTTCTTATAGGATGCGCTCTTTTTTTTTAAATTATAGAAGCAAGACAATGAAAATACATATGTTTCAATACCAATGCATATTATGAATTGTGATAATATAAAATTGAGATGATACATTTTTCAGGGTAGCTTCGAATACAATTTAATGCAAAATAAGAAATAAATATTAAAGTAATCATGATAAATAAACTTTTTTCTTTATATTGCAATATCTGTGTAGGCAATCTCAGACCGATGTACATAAATAAATGTAATATAAAATTGATATAAAAGTGTTGAACATAATGGAGAAAAGTTCACATTTTGGACGAAATCGAGTGCGAAGCACGAGATAACGCGATGAGAATGTGTTCGTTAAAGCCTCAGGAGCTTTAACAAAAGAGAATTCACAATCACCAAATTACAGTTGTCGATACTTTGACCTTTAATTTTAAAAGGTCTGTGCACAAATGTGGGGGAAATACAATGATCGAGCGCGTAGCGCGAGGTAAATACATTATCGAGCGTGAAGCGCGAGAACTAACAGTCACGCGCCCAAGGCGCACTTAAATTTGCGAGCGAAGCGAGCCGCGAGCGACGAGGATGTGCCCGCGCAGCGGGAAGATTTTTTTTTAGTCAGCCTCTGACGCGGGTCCCTATAGGGAACGTGTTGGGAGGTGACGGAACTGCGCAGCTTAAAATAAGCGTCTATACACGGAGAAAAAAATATGCCTATAATAGTAAGAGCACTAGTCATGCTTTTGTCGTAGGTTTCATTCTTGCTATCTTGGTACAAAATTCATTCATTTTAAGCAGGAATCCCTTTATCCTAAAAAAGTACAAAGCTTCATGCTTTTAAAGCCGTTATCCCTTGCGAAAATAGCTCGAACTTCGCCTTGCTACGGTTGTAAGAAAACTCATTCTATTAGAGTATGAGTACTCTTACAAACGGGATATTAGGTCACGCGCAAGCGCCGGTAGGCGTGGCCTAATATCTCTTTTGTAAGAGTACTCATACTCTAATAGGATGAGTTTTCTTACAACCGTAGCAAGGCGAAGTTCGAGCTATTTTCGCAAGGCACAACTGCTCTAAGGGCATGTGACTCCAGCAATAACGGCATGCGCTTGATTCTTTTATGGTATAGGACATTTAATGCTAAAAATGTCTAACCTGATGCCAATATTGGTAGAAATTCATACCAATTTCGCACATGAAGTTCCATGCTGTAATATTAAGAGCACAGCCTACTATAACAGGGTGGTTTTTTTCTCCTTGTAGGGGACTTGAAATAGGTGAACTTAGAAATAGGCGAAAATTCACTGAATTTCAATATTTGTGGTGAATTAAATGAATGAACATTTAATTTAAATCTCTTATTATTAATTGTTGAACTACAAAACAACAAAAATTGTTTCGAAAAGGCTATTTATTTAATAGATTTTCTTTCAATAATTTTTTTCCATACAATTTTTATTGGTCAAACAATTACAAAAAATTATACTACATTATGTCAATAAGTTATTAGAAAACTGAAATAATTTCACTCCAGTTTTGTTCTTTCAAAAAATTATTCTGATTACAAAACTTTTGTTTTAAGCAATGTTTTTTCTTAAAGCATTTTCTTTGTTCAAATAACTGAAAGAATGATATTCGATGACGTAAATGATTACTTGCGGCGATGAAATAATATTACTCGATTTTAAAATTATTTTAATTAAAAATTAAGTTAATTTATTTGAAATGAATATTTAATTGATGTTTCAAAATTTTTGTTTCTTACATTTAACACTACAAGAAAAATATCCTGCGCCTTTGATAACTCTAATTTATATTTTCTTCTTTCGCTTCCAACATCTGGTGAAAAGTTTGAATAGCAACTCGGGACTAGACAGTCATACTCGGGACCCTGCTGAAAGTATCACTTACGTCTTTCGTCTCCAGCGCCAAAAATGCCATAAAAAATATTTATCAATAATGCTTTTTGTACTGATTGTACAACTATTTTGTTAAATAATTGAATTCGTAGATTTTTCTGAAACATTTCAAACTTGAACACATCCTTCTATGGTTTTTTGTTGAGTTTTTCCCACTTTTGTGAAGAGCTCAACATTCTTCAACCCTAAAGTAGGTATTTTTACTTTCCCGTGAGTTTTTACAACATCCTTTTTGTTCATCTAAAAGGATTTCACTCTCGTTGCAGTAAGAATATACCTTATCTGCAATGATAGATGTAAGGCATTTATAAATTGTTAAAAGACAGGTTATCGGTCAATATTCAGATGGACTTTGAGCGTCTAGTTCTTTAGGCAACATATGCGTAGTACCTTTGAGCATTACCAATACTTTACCAATGCAGGATGCACACTCGACAGGTACCGCTAAAACATCTGACTCTGTGATGCTAGTAAGCTCCATTTTAGTGTTATTGCTTGCTCTTTCTTTTTCTAGGTGAAACCACACAGCGCCTAAATTGCTTTTGTTCGTTGTTCCCCAAACACTAGACCAGTAGTAAGTCATGTCTTCAAATTGAGGGACTTCGGTGTCTTGCTGGTTATTTTGCTTTACACTCAGTTCACATGAGAACCTTCTTTCATCTGCCTGAAAGGTTCGATTTTGCTAGCTCCTTGCACTTGTACCGACGCAATCTAGCAGTAAGAACATCAAGTCTCTGCCGTTGGGAGTCTATAATCTCATCCAATATTGCTGGTGTCAATGTCTCGATGTTCTAAGGGTGGATGATTTTATTAACATGGTGTATCAGCTCCATACATTTCTGACATCCGTATCCAACCTGGTTTTCCATGGTGGATCTCGTTCTCTTTCTGGGGTCAACACAGAAAAACGCCGATCCTCAAAAGAATGCTGATCCGATGTTGTTTTGAGTTGCAACAAAAATGTAACACCGGAGAATCAGAATGCATCTATGTCCATGTTATAGTTCAACACTTGAAGTATTCTTACGTATTCCTTCAGCTTCAGTCAGATCTTCGTTATCCACACCTTCGAGAGTGATTTCATCAATAGGAGGCTGCTATTCCACTTAAATTTTGATGGCAGCTGTTTCAACAGCCGAAATTAATCTGTTTAAAGATATTGAGCCTTTTTGGTATGTTAGATTCTGCTCATTTATTCTGATGGCTAGCTAATTAGAAGAGTAGATGGTATTCTTTCCTTACATTTTGCCCACTTTTCTCAGCCAAAAAATAAAGGAGAATTACGTCTGAACCTCTGTTTCTGCCTTTGGTTGAATCAGGCCATCTGCCTCTGGAAGCTGTGTTGAAATTGTATCATTATAAGGTTAAACAGGAAGACCAAAGCATGATTATGCCCTATTGCTTCACCCAGTAGCCGCTCCATCTTGGGGTACAGCTTTCTGTAGCTGACGTCCATTACTTGCATTTTTCCACGACAAATCAACCTTTCATTTATTCTCCATTGCTCGGTCTTGTGAGATAAATAGATTATTTCTGATATCCTTCACCTTATCGATAAGATTTCTTAGTGTGACTTTCTTTAAAAGAGGATAGTTTGCAGCAAACTTCGTCCTAAATTTGTATTCTTTTTCGCTTTTAGTTTCAAACTTAACACTTTCATAATAAAGATGCACCAATTCCTCTTTCACTGTGGTATCCCAGTTGATGCTCTCCCACGGTATTTCTGTTACATCTGTCGCAGATGTTCTTGCTGGCCAGCTTTTTGATTTGTGAGCCTGACCATCTCGCAGCTCAACATCACTGCATGCAGTGGCCCCCAGTGGCGCAGTGTCGGCTCCAGGGTCACCCCGACGATCCACGGGAAGCGACAAGCGTTTTAAAATACTTAAAACACTCTCCATCGTAATTGATGGGGTTTGCTGTTCCTCTTAGTCCCTTTCCTCTTCGTTCTCTGCCTGTCTGGCATTAAAAACCCTTTCAGCAGCAATGCTACAGCCAGCATAGCCGTCTAAGCATGAGAGGAAAGGTCAAGCTCTACCGCGACACTAAGGCGAAAACACCTTCGGCAAGGGTTTTTTACCCCACCATCCACGGACTATGTTGCAGCAAAGTGCATGATGGGGGGAGATATAGCTTATGGTGGAGTCTGAATCACCAGAACCTCGGTAAAAGTACATAGAAAAATTTTCAGAATTACCGGCTCAGGGATCGAACCCCGAAAATCGAACCAAAAATTATTATTATTATTTATTTAAATCAACCTTTTTGTTCACAAGTCATCTTTTTTCGTCGAAAATTCAACAGTTTTGTTGAACGTTTGTCTTTTTGCACCGAAAATTCGTAATTTTGCAATGAAAATTCATTTTTGGGTGGAAAAATTATCTTTTCGTTTGAAAGTTAATTCTTTTTGCTTCCTCATAGAGGAAGCTTTGTAATGGTAACATTTTCCAAAAATTTTAAATTCATTTAATTGAACCTTCCTCAATTTAAAAATGTCTAATGCAATGTTCTAAGCAATTGTCCGGATGTGCGTGTGGATGTGTGGATGTCACACTTTTTTGTGAACACGATAACTTGAAAACGGTTGCAGATAAATTGATAAAATTTGGAGGGCTTACTTTCCCCACTAATATTTTGAAACTGATCAAAGGATTTCTAAAAATATTTGTTGCCTTTTTTCATAGCACATAATAATATTTTAAAAATCGGTTTTTTATTGTAAAACTTTTCTCATTAACATAATTCAAAGTTGATGCAAGGATATAAAAGATTCCTTGGTTCGTGACGAATCGATTGACCTATAATATTCATATATTTTATTAAAGCGTAGGGAAGTTATGGTAATTTATGTATTTTAAAAATCGGTTCTTTATAGTAAAACTTTTTTCATTATCATAATTCAAAGTTGATGCAAGAACAGAAAAGATGTGTTGATTCGAGACGAATCGATTGACCTATAATATTAATATATTTTATTGAAGAGTAAGGAAGCTATGGTAATGCATAATATTTTGAAAATCGGTTGTTTATAGTAAAAAAATTTTCCTTAACGTAATTCAAAGATGATGCAAGAATGTAAAAGATTCCTTGGTTGCAGACGAATCGATTGACCTACAATATTAATAAATTTTATTAAAGAGTATAGAAGTTATGATAATTTATATATTTTTAAAATCGATGTTTATACTAAAAATTTTCTCATTCTCATAATTTAAAGTTGATGCGAGAATAGAAAAGTTGTGTTGATTCAAGACGAATCGATTGACCCATAGCATTGATAAATTTTATTAAAGAGTAAGGAAGTTATGGTAATGCATAATATTTGAAAACACGATTTTTTATGAAAAAACTTTTTCACTAACATAATTCAAAATTGATGCAAGAACGGAAAAGATTCCTTGATTCGAGGAAAATCGATTGATCTATAATATTAATACACTTTATTGAGGATTAAGGAAGTTATGCTCATTTACAATATTTGAATCATCTGTTTCTAACAGAAAAACTTTTTTCATTCACATAGTTCAAAGTTGACGCATGAATAGAAAAGATTTTTTGATCATACATTTTCGAATAGAATAATTCTGACAATTTTTGTAAAAAAATCATGAAGCTGGAAAAGCGACAGAACTTTTCCCTACCCTTTTCCAGCTCAAAAAATTATCATTTCGAATACAAAATTTGATTTGTCCTATTTGTCTTTCTATCTAAAAAATTGTTTGTATTATTTTGTATTTTTTGTAAATTTCCATTTTTAAATTGATCAAAATGAAGACTTGGGTTTGTCTATTGTTGAAAAAAATAACTAATGCTTCCTCTATGAGGAAGAAAATACATTTGCTAACGGGAAGCAAAGTTCTCGTGAAATGAGCACCATATAATTATAAATACAAACGAAGTGGAAACACTCGAGATCGAATGTACAGCTATTTATTAAAAGTCTACTATTATATTTTTGGTTCAGAATTAATCTCTTTTTGTTAAAAATTTTACTATTGATTGGAAAACCTTATTATTTTGTTAAAAGTTCCACTATTTTTTTAAGTCATCTTCCTTGTCAAAAATTCGACTGTTTTGTTGAGATTTGTCTTTTTGGTTTGAGAATTCATCTTTTGGTAGAAAAATCACCTTTCTTGCTTAAAAGTTTATCTTTTTTGTTAAAAGTTAACTATTTTTAATTGAAAAGTCTACTATTATATTTTTGGTTCAGAACTCATCTATTTGGTTAAAAATTCTATCATTTGTTTGAAAATATTATTATTTTGTTGGAAATTCAACCATTTTCCTAGCTATTTTCTTGAAAAACTACCTTTTTTGGTCAAAAATTCAACTTTTTTCAACGTTCGTCTTTTTGGATAGAAAAATGTTCATTTTGGATTAAAAGTTCATCTTTTGGTAGAGAAGTCATCCTTTTTGGTTGAAAATTCATATTTTTTTGTTGAAAGTTAATTCTCTTGAATTGAAAAATCTACTATTATATTTTTAGTTTAGAATTTATCCTTTTTCTTTAAGAGATTTTACTACTTTTTTAAAAATGTAACTAGTTTCTCAAATAGTCATCTTTTTTGGTCCAAAATTCTACGGTTTTATTGAACATTCGCCTTTTTGAATTAGAAATTATTCCTTTTCGATAAAATACTGATCTTTCGATAGAAAAGTCATCTTTTTTTTGAAAGGTAATAATTTTTTATTAATTTAATTAATTAATTTTTAATTTTTTAATGAATTAATTTTATAGTTCAGAATTCATCTCTTTTGGGTAAAAAATGTACTATTTCATTGAAAATTTATTCATTTTGTTAAAAATTCAATTTTCATATTATAAATATGTCCTTATAAATGGCAAATTCGTCCTATTAGAATTGAAAATTCATCTTTGGGTGAAAAAGTAACCTTTTTGGTTATAAATTCATCTTCCCGGGTTAAAAACTTAAGTAGCTGCTGAAAGATTCGTTTTTTTCGCTTACAAATTCGACTATTTGGTTAAAAATGCAACTATTTTCGCCTCAAGTTTAACCTTGATTATTTGGATTTTCGGTCATTTGCTTGACAATTCATCTTTCTTGGTTGAAAATGACCTTTTTGTTTAAAAATTCTTTTCTTGGGGTTTAAAATTCAAATTTTTTCTGAAAGAATCGACTCTTCAGCTTGAAAACTCAAAACATTTGTTGGAAATTCGTCTTTTCGGGTGAAGAATTATTTTTGTTTGGTTCCAAATTCAACTAAATGTTGCAAATGCAATATATTTCAACTCGAAATTTCAGGAATATGGTATCTACATTATTGTTATTTAGAAGAATTTATTCTTCTATTATTCCCCTATTTTGTGAAGAATCAGCCTATTTTCCCTATTCCGACAGCATTTTGGGTTGTGAAGTCTGCATACAGTAACATTTTGTTGACGTTTAGGTCTTCTTATTGCGTTGCATCGGGGAACACAGTCGGTTGCGGCCTAAAGATTTCATGGTTTCTAATCTTACAAAGCTTATTTAGTTTTTAGTATTTTTAATATTTTAAAAAATAATTGTTTTAAACAGTAATTCAGAAAATAATTTCCATTAAATCTTAGAGATAGAAAATGAATTTTTTGAAATAAATGTTGAGGGCCCATAATTAAATTTGTAATGCTGACTTACTGCATCAATACTGTAATTCTAAGCTATAGTTTTTAGCCTTTTTTCTGTGAAGTAGTCAGTTGGGCCAACTATCTAAATTTAAAACAGTAAATTTGATCAGTCGACTCAACCATTCCCTTAGTCGATTCACTCAAGTTGTTAACATTATTAAACTGAATACATTAACTAATATTTTCGAACGTTTAAAACATCTGTATCATTAATTATTTCGGAATGAATTTTAATACGTCAATTCTAAGAAAAATCTTAGTCGCTTTTTCCACTTGTTCAAACTTATTGCAGCATTGATGATATAAAAATCAACTCTACCATGATATTCGAAAAAGGTTTTGCAGGGTAAGAAAAATGCTTGAATACATTCATGGAGTAAAGGAAGACCTCCGGAACAGAGAGCTGATGTATGAGTATCGGACGTTCTGTGAATTTTCCTCTCAAGAAATCAAGTTTTTTCCTATGGACCATTCCTATAAATAATATAATGGCTATATATGAACGTGCATAAAATTGTGATTGTGTGAGTTGAGGAACAGGAATACCTAAGATGCCAGAAACTGCAGAGGTTGGCTGGAGACTCTGGGAATTAAAGTACCAATGTTCTTCAGTGATAGATGTGAAGGAGCACTATACTCTCTTAGAAAATCCTTCTAATTGTACATCTGCTGACGAAAGGTGCTTTATCCCTAAGGGCAATGATGTAACTAGTTTCTAAACTCGAGACAGAATCGCTCAATTCAACTCCTATCAAGCGAATTCGAATCGAAATGGAGATGCTTCGAAAATCCCAACTATATAACCGTATCATTGGACCAGTAGTTACTATACACAATGCAATTAATTTCTACGATCCGAATTAATTGCTGCCCACTTTAATCTTCCAGATATATGCGTCCTAGATCTTGCAAGTTGTTGCCAATAAATACAATTCTCTCAATTTGGGGGCTTCCATAAACCATGAGGCCCCATTTTGACCACTTTTTGACCTGCCCGTCCCCTCATGTAGTCCACCCTGGCATTTCGTCGAACCCCCATCCCACTTGGGTGCTAAGTGGTTTATGGAAGCCCCCTAATTAATAATTCATGTATTTTGTTGAAAATTCGTTTGTTTGGAGGGGGGGGGGGTGAAAAATTAATCTTTCTGGTTTAAAAATCAACTATTTGGGTTAAAATTTATTTTTCTATAATTCGCGAAAAAGTGCCAGTTTTTCCACCTGTTTTTGGTGTAAAAAGTGATCGATTTTTGGTCGATGACGTGGCGCATGCGCAGTGCCGACCTTTCCGGGCGCAACAGTGACAAAAGTGGACAGATGCAGTGGAAAAAGTAAATGGACAGTGATAAAAGTGAGGCACAGTGACAAAAGTAAATGTTATTTCGGGTGGGTTCGTGCTGCCTCGGGTGTACTCGTGCATCGTGCGCAGCCAACTTCATTCTATTTTCCGACTGTCGTCCCTAACCTAAAATCAATTTCCTGAAAAGTCTCGAGTTGTGTATTTTGTATGTACTTTTGTCACTTGGCAAAAGCAAAAAAACACCGTCAGTTTCTCCGAAAATACTGTGCTTGGTGTTTTTTCACGAAAAATCGGAAATTTTGAAGCCCTCAACTTTATGGGCCAACTATTCAATTGTGAGAACCAGCTTATTATTACTGCCATATTATTGCCATGGTTTTGATAATTGCCATTGTCATTGTTGCGTCAATCGACAAAAAATCGCCTTCTTTTTACACAAAAAACAGGTAAACAAAAACTAGCACTTTTGCACAAATTATAGAAAAAGTATCGTGTCCCACACATTGAAAAAGCGACGATTTAAAACTCGTGTGATAGCCACCCTCGCTCCGCTCGGGTAGCTAACTTCACACTCGTTTTAAATCTCTCGCTTTTTCAACTTGTAGCACAATATACTATTATTTTGTGTTGTGATATTTTTGCACTTATTATTGTTTCCAGGAAACATTTTTCTATTTTATGGCCATGCGTTTTATTTTTTTTAAACACCTAAATGTCGAGCTAAGTGTAAAACCACGTGGCTCGGACTCGGAACCCTCCCCCCATGTAGACCAACGTGGCTTTTTGTCAACCCCCCCCCCCTCCCCCCTAAAGAAACCACGTGGTTTATGGAAGGCCCCTTTCTGGATTTTATTGTGTTATTAATATTTTCCGGGGTGGTGGAGACGAAATAAAACAAAGAAGATGGATAGAACGCTGCCTTTCTGTGCATGCGTGTGCACAACACAGTGGATTATATGGATTATAGGAGGAGTGTCGCCATCTAACAACAAAACAATGCCGACTTCATAACGCACGTCCGAGAATTGTAATTTGCATAGTCGCCTAAATTGTGCGGCTAGACGTTTCCACTGCATATTAGCACTCAGGGTGAAATATTAATATAAAATTGAGAGAATTAATCTCTCGGGACTGAGATTAGGTTCTTAATTAAAACCGTAAAGTAGTATTTTAGTTACAAATCATAGAGGACACTTAATAGTATATAATTTTAAAATAGGGCGCGTCCACATATTACGTGACATTATAAGGTGGGGGGGGGGGTCTTCCACACGGGGGGTGGTTCTGTAACACGTGACACTTCTCTGATGAAAAAATGAAATTTAACTCCGTGTTTATACATTACAGACCAACATTATGGACGAAAAAATGTAGTAGTTGCATTTTCAATCAAAAAGTTTAATTTTCGAGACAAAAAGACGAATTTTTCAGAAGACCGTTGAATTGTTGACAATAATGTTGATTTTCAGCCAAGAAAGATGAATTTTCAACCAATACAGATGACTCTTCTACAATAAAACATGAATTTTCAATTCAAAAGGACGAATTTTCAACAAAATAGTTGAATTTTCGACCAAAAGAGATGGCTTCAACAAAATAGTTAAATTTTAAACAAAATATTTGAACTTGCAAACAAATAGCTGAACTTTTCACATAATAGCTGAATCTTTAATCTAAAAAGATGAATTTTCAACCAAGAAAATTAATTTTCTACCAAAAGCTGAATTTTCAACAACAAAAAATACGTTTATAACCAAAAATGGAATAGTTTAACTTTTAGTTAAAAAAACAACTAATTTTCAACAAAAAAGAACAAATTATCATATAGTTGGATTCAACGAAAAAAATACGAATTTGTAACAAAATAGTTGAATCTTCAACCAAATAGATGAATTTTCTACTCAAATAGACGAAATTTCAACAAATTAGTTAAGTTTTGAATCTAAAAAGTAAAATGTTTTAGAAAACAATTGACTTTTATGTAGGAAAAGAAACCTAATTTTCCATCAAGAAAGATAGATGTTAAATGAAACAGTTGAATTTTTAACTAAAAAAGACGAATTTTCAATAAAATCCATGAATTTTCTACCAAATAGTCGAATTTTGAACTTATAGAGGAAAAATTTCAAACTAAAATGGAATGGCTACATTTTCATATAAAGAAATTAATTTAAAAAAAAACGAATTTACAACAAAATAGTTGTTTTTTGATGAAAAGTTCAATTTTTAACAATGTAGTTTAATTTTTTACCAAAGAAGTTGCATTTTCAACAAGACAGTCAATTATCGACCAAAGAGTTTAATTTCCTAAAAAACTCAAAGGATGAATCATCAACAAAAAAATATTTTTATTTTATATCAGAAACAGTTAAATTGAGCCAAAAAAGTCAAATTTTTAACAAAATAGTTTAAGCCTAGGACAAAACAAATTAATTTTCAATCAAGCAGTGGCACTTTTAAACAGAACGGACAAATTTTTAACCAGAGAGTTGAATTTTCAACCATAAACTTGATTTTTTATCCAAAAAGATTAATCCATCAATCAATTTTCAACTTAAAAAAAAATTAATTTTTAACTAAAAAATATGAATTTTCAACCAAAAATGGAATCAAATTTTCAACAAGTAGTTGCATTTTGGTCCAAAAGTATGACTTTTTTAACCAAATAGATACATTTTTAACAAAATAATTAAATTTTCAACCAAGAAGTACAATGTTCAACCGAACGAGATGAATTTAAAAACAATAATAGTAGACTTCTCAACCAAAAAATGTTAATTTTTATCCAAAAACATTTGCATTTTGTTATTGCCATCTATTGATTTAATTCGTACCCAAGCGAAAACAAACGAGAAAAAGGGGAATTCTCTTTCAAGGGGGGGGGGGGGGGTCACTGAAATGTTACAAATTGTCGCAAGAGGGAGTGCTGAGACAAAAATCACTGAAAATCAGCAGTATCGTGAGTTATCAGAAATAATTGTTTTAAAAAGCTTTAGCTAATACTTGAAGCATAATGGGGAATAATACCAAATATGTTTCAAGCAAGGAATAATTAATAATTATGGCTCAAGAACAGCCTCCACTTCAGTTAAGAGGTCCTTAATTGTCTATGTACGACTATAGTCTCGTAAAACTAGCTCTTGTACTTCGGGTCAACTCGTGGCCACAGTCTGACCAGTAGAACCTCAAATCCCATTACGCTTCTGGTTCTCAAATCCCAACCTGTTAAATCCCGGCTTCAACTCTTATTGTAAATATTATTAATTACCATTGCATAGCTGCAAACCTGCTCCCTTCTGTGCCTCATGAAATCCTTTTTCTTCTAAAGCCCTGAATCGAAAATTACTTTCTTCTTACTAATTTTTTCTTTTTACAATAAATTTTAATTTTTTTCCTAATTGCGAAACCTTCAAAGACTAGTACTTACTCTACTGACAAAAAAATTTGCTAACTAAAGTATTTTATACAAATGATTTTTTATTTTGAAAAATGAATTTTAGGGTAGTTGTTGCGCCAAAAACCATATCTCTGAGAAAAATAGTTATTCTATGATTTTAAGAATCAAAATAATATTACTGATGATGATATTTGACATAAAAGCATTATTTTTAATGCAAAAATTATGATTATTAAATTTTAGAAAAAATTCGTGTCAGTTTAAGAGATATTTATAAGTTTTCAAAAGGTTTCAAAAAAAGAAATTTTTTTCTTTTTCTACTGAACAATCTTTTTTGTTTGAAAATGAAACTATTTGGTTGAGAATCAACTTTTTGGGGGAAATTTTGATTTGACATATCTGAAATCTTTGAAAATGTTTGTGAATTTTCTCAAGAATCTTGGGACAATTACATGTATTTGCATGAGCTTATACGGATACTGGTAATTATTGAAAATAAGGTTATATTTCCTGAAAGTTTCATAATTTATAAAAAAAAATTAGGAATGAATTTGAGCTCCTAGTCTCAACTTTAAGAGTGTTAATACTCACCATAAAAATTTGTCTTTATAACGAACAGAATTTGAAGGTCACCTGGCAACCTGATAAAGAATTTCCAGCATTGCACAAGATGTATAGTTAAAATTGTACAGGTGAAAATTTAAAAAATTTCAAAAGTCGAATTAATGGCATGACCTTCATAGCGACATCTAAATATTTTTTTTACCTAGGGGGAGGGGGACGCACGAAAAACTACAGATGGTAACAGAAGGGTGTATGTGAGGGGGAGGAGGGGGGGGGGGTAAGTGAAATTAACGTTACGATATTGAATGTATATTATATTAATTTATGTACGTCGGTCTGGGACTGCTTATTCAAATATGGCAAAATAAAGTACAAATTTTATTTTTCATGATTACTTTAATATTCGTTCCTTATTTGGCAGTAATCTTTATTTGCAGCTGCCCTGAAAAATATATCATTACAATAAATGCATATTATAATAATTCATAATGTTCATTGATATTGAAACAGAAGTATTTTTATTTTCTTGTTTTTATAATTTGAAAAAGTGCGCGTCCTACCAAAAAAAAGTCGAAAGCAAATTTTTAGATCAATTTTAGGCAAACAATTTTGTTAATTAAAATTTTAGAGTGCAGTTCCGAAATGTACTTACCTACGATTGATTTGAAACTCAGTACACCCACGCATTTTGACTCGCAGATTACGAAAAATGACAGTGAAAATATCCGCAAATTCGATTTTCATGGTCAAAACACCAAAAAACGGTGTTTTTTTCATTTTTATCTATATCCCGACAAATATTGGTTTGAAAGAAAAAAAATTTCAATAAAAGTTGTAGCCCTAAAAAAATACGTCATTTATAATCTGCAAACTAAAAGAAAATGAAACAATTAGATGCCTTTGGCCAGTATAGAAAATGTTGAGGTCGCTGATGAATTGCAAAAAAGGATCTGGTCACATACCTTCTCCTTTCCAACGTCTAGCGGGTCATATCCCTAGCCCAAATAATTAATTTGTTTATTAAATTTGTTTTTGAAAAAATATAGAATTTATCAAGCAATTATGAATTTTGCTGCAATTATCATGAACTTTCCAATTAAAAAGACTGACATCGAAAAAAACAAATTTTGACGTCAGCAGATGTCCGAATAATGCATTTGTTTGTTAAATTTGTTCAAAAAAATCATGAAATTCATCAACTAATCATGAACGTTGCTGAATTTATTATGAAGATCCTGATTAAAAAGTCTGACATCGAAAAAAAAGAATTTTTCTGTCAAAAAAGGCTGATTAATGCATTTGTTTATTAACTTTGTTTATAAAATCATAAAATTGATCAAAAATTATGAATTTTGCTAAAATTATCATGATGTTACAAACTAAAAAAATTCACATTCGAAAAAAACTAATTTTTCTGTCGATAAATGCCTGATTAATGCATTTGATTATTAAATTTGTTGAAAAAAATCATAACATTTATCACCAAATTATGAATGTTGCTGAAATTGTCATGAAGTTTCCAACTGAAAGGACTGGAATTGAAAAAAAACGAATTTTTCTGCCGACAAATGGCCGAGTAATGCATATATTTGTTTATAATATTAACAATATCAATCTCAAGCAGAAATTTTTTCATCATTATATTGTTTTTATCCAAATTTCTTGCAGTATAACTTCAAAAAACGTAAAATTATGGAATATCGTAGAAAACATTCTTTCAACAAATAATTTGTTTACAAACCAATTTTTTGTTCATTATATAATATTGGAACATCTTCAACTAATGTTACTCTATGAAACTTGGGCGATTTCAACCATTTTCCTGTTATTGACGAGCACCAGGAACTAAAATAGACTTAAATAGAAAAAATGGCCATTTTTTTCGTCATATTTGTTTATTTATAAAAAAATTGAAAGCCTAATTCAAAAATCAGGCTTGACAACTCTTTTAGAAATCTTATCAGCTTTTTTTCCAAATTTTTTTTGTCCAAATCGGTCAATATTTGTGGGCTGTACGTTATTTTGAACCAAAAAAGTCATTTTTTTCTCAATGTGTGCCGCAAATCCCATTCCAAGCAATTCTGCACTTTATGCCAACATTGTCCTATTTTTCCACAAAAATGTTTTTTTTTTTTTCGAAAAACCGTGTATAACATGAAAGGTACATTTTTAAAATATCTAGAACTTTTATTTAAAGCTTTTGTGTAATTTTTTTATATTTAATTAAATAAACGGGCGTAAAACCTAAATTTTATAGTTTTGTCGGGGGTTTGACCTTGAAAATCAAACTTGCGGATATTTTCACTATTATTTTCGCAATCAGCAAGTCAAGATACATCGGTTTACGAAGTTTCAAATAAATCGGAGATAAGTACTTTTCGGAACTTTATCCACATTTTATTGTTCCTTGTGTCATTTTTCCAAAAATTTAATTTTTTTATTTTTCAAGATGTTTTTTATAATTTAAACCAAAACCACGCGTTTTATCAAAAAATTATTAATATTAAATGTGTAAATCATTTTTGTGTGAACAACTATTGAATATTCATTATTTTTTCGTATCTTGTCGTATTTCAAAAAATTAATTTTTTTTTCATTTTAAATGTTATTTTTACATTCTCATCTCAATGAGAAGGTATTGATTTTATGTGAAAAATGACTTTCGCGGATTCCATCAAATGTCGAGGTTTTGAGGACCCTGAGTCAGAAAAAATAATTTGTACGTCGGTGCCTGTCGTCGTGTCGTTGTTGTCGTCTGTATACCGGATAACTTTTGAATGACTACTCGGATTGGTAAAAAAAAGTAACTAGTTCGTTAGCCATTTGTTTTGGATAAAATTTCAAAAAGTAAGAGCATTTTCAAAGTTTTTGAGACAATTTTTTTCAAGATTTAAAAATTCTATGCACGGCTTTTTATAGAACTCGAAAAATTGAACAATTTATCAACACAACTTTTCGCGATGAAAAGAAAATTATCGGAGTTATGGCATTTTAAAAATTTAAAAAAAATAGGAAATGAAAATTTTAAGCCAAACAGCGCAAGATATGAAAAAAATCAGAAGAAAAACGTTGCTTTTTGAATGCCCTGCCGAAGGAGCTTTAACAAAAGAGAATTCCTAATCATCAAATTACAGCTGTCGATGATTGACCTTTAATTTCAAAAGACCTGCGCACAAATTTGGAGGAAGTGCAAAGACCGAGCGCGTAGCGCGAATTAAATACATTACGGAGCGCGAAACGCGAGATAAATATATTACCGAGTGTGAAGTGCGAGACCCAACAAACGCAATTTTTTGGGTGAACAGCTTTTATCTTCACGTTTTTCTCATGTTGATTTTCCGAAAATTAAATTTTTTTCTTTTAATATTATTTTTTATGATTGAAACAAAAACTATGCGTCCTACCAAAAAATTATTAGAAAAAAATTTGTAGATCTTATTTCTGTGAATACCTTTGGTCCATTTATCTGATTTTGTACCTTATGTCGTTTTTCCAATTTTATTTAAAAAATATTTATTATTATTTTTTTACCATTGTTGATTTTTTGAAAAGCATTTTCGATGAATAAAACCAGAACCGCTAATAGAAAATGTCTGGGAAACGAACTCGTCCTTTCTTTTCAGGCCTTAAAACAGTATGCAAAAGGCCAATCCAATCGAATAATTCCTTCGAAAGTTATTGTGTTCACAGACAAAAACAACGGCGACAACGACGCCCGACAGACACCGAAGCAAAATCCATTTTTTCTCAATCAGTGAGTCCGAAAACGTCGAGATTTAATGAAATCGGAGAAACTCGATTCTCACATAAAACCAAAACCTTCTCGTTGAGATGAGGATATAACAATCAGCTATTTGGTTAAGAATTAAACTATTTTGTTCAAGTAATCTTTTTTGGCCGAAAATTCAACTGTTTTGTTGAAAATTCATCTGTTTGGAATGGAAATTTATCTATGGAAACATGGTGCAAAACGGGACGATTTTGCTTCAGGATTTTTTTCTCATACTAAAATAATTTTTTTCCGCATTAAACAATATAGGTACGTTAAACAACTAATAATGTACTAAAAAAAAAATTTCGCATTCAAAAAATGCCATGTTCTACTTTTTTAATTATATACCATTAAGCCATTTCCCTTTCGGCGAGCCTCAAGCGGTAAGCGTGACACTACCCGATTCGGGTAGTGTTTCTAGGTGGATAGTTTCTTGTAGTAAATAACTACAAGTGTGGGCTCACCACACCCACCACCGCCAACAGCAACGCAGTAGTATCAGACGGTCACCCATCCAAGTACTAACCGCGCCCAACACTGCTTAACTTCAGTGATCTAACGGGAACTGGTGTTTCCAGCGTGGTATGGCCGTTGTAATTGATTTTTGAAAAAAACTGTTTCGTCCCGCTTTGCCCCTTACATGGGGCAAAAGGGAACGCTTTGTTAAATAAAAAATAAAATGTATTATGCAACAAATTAATTTAAAAAAGGTGAACAAATAAATAGTACAGTTACAAGAACTTGTTATAACATGAATTTCGTCTCCGTCCTCACTGTCGAAAC
The DNA here is from genome assembly GCA_932195095.1 of Andricus curvator. Lineage (NCBI taxonomy): Eukaryota > Metazoa > Arthropoda > Insecta > Hymenoptera > Cynipidae > Andricus > Andricus curvator. The sequence continues at coordinate 336,819 of CAKNYM010051103.1, forward strand.
CTGTGCAAGACGCATGAACTGCACTGGACCCACTGTTTGATCAAAAAATCGTGACAGTACAAACAATCGGGACCTTCTGCCGACTGCAGAAATCGAAAACCATTTGCGCTTTAATTACATCTCGCGCGGTGTCCCGTTTTGCCCCTGCTCATTCTGCCCCCAAAGTACTTTTTCCAATATAACTCCTTAAAATCGTGATAAAACTCGCAATCAAAAGCGCCTCGACGCAAAAGAAGCGCTATTAAGTACACAATGGAATTGGCGCTGAAGCGATTTTAATTAAACAAACATTTGTATTACTTAGGTGTAGTTGAAAATCAGTCAAAATTATAACTGGGCACAAAAACGATCCATGCGTCTCATAACTTGGAAAATTACAACAAATCGACATTCTTTTTGTCATAACAATTTAACTATTTGGTTTAGAGTTGAACTATTTGTTCGAAGATTTTTTTCTTTTTTGTGAAAGTTCTAATCCTATTTTCCCTGTTTGAGTATTTAGTCAACGGTTGCGTTGCTTTCGGGTGGGGGCTAAGGGAGGGTTGGCGTTAATACAAAACTGCGGGTGTCAACGAGGTAGCCGGGGAAAAATAGCCCAATGTTGGTAACGTAGTTTATGTACGGCCCTTAACTTATGCAACTGTACTAGGATATTTATTTAATCAATTTATTCCATGTATTTATTGAGAAGTAATGTGGCTTTCTATACAAGAACTATATTAATATACCTTGTTAAAAACGAGATTCTCAAGCTCAACTTACGAGCTTATCGTGACGTCAGTTGCTGCAACTGCAGGGCAGTTTCTAAGCAAGAGAATACGTATCCAGTTTCCACTATCCATGAGCTGGCTCAAGTTCAAAACTGTCTGAAACTGAAGAGGCATGGAAAGGGAGATCATGCTCTAAAGATCCGAAATTGATTCAAGTGCAGCTTGAGAACTTTAGTCCTGACGGTTCTGACCATGTCAAAAACTTCGATCAGACAGATCTCTAGGATTGTTTTCTTAACGTCACAAAACGAATTTCTCGCAATGACGCCTTTCCCATTTTCCGCTATCGAAAACTCGCAGACTATTCCTCTCACGATTTTACGTTTCAGTGGTGTCTTCCAATCTCAGAGTCACAGAAAAATTACTCACTTTCTGACGTGCAAAGTCATCTTTATACACTCTCTGCTGAAAGTTTGGTTACATTTGGAATTTTCAGAAATTTCAAATAAGTGCAATCTTAAGAATTTCCTCACATTTCTAGCAAACGCTTTTGATAGAAAGTCTATCAAAATAAATATATATAAAAGAAATCCACTTCAATCCTATTAAATATGATATCCCACATTCCTATCCACTATTATATCCATAATTGAAGGATTGCAGTACAAAACTAGATAACCAACATTTTTACCGAAAATGGGCTTTTTGCATGAAAAATTCCTAAAAAATCAAATACATGTTATGGTAGAAGGATTTGTTCGAAATCTAATTTTTAATATAGTAATAAAAAGAATGTTAATTCAAAAGCAGATAAATGACTCTGTACTTGTCTCCCATCTTGTTCTGTTTTTTATTTCCCAACATCTTACCTTTTTTTAAACCTTTTTCTGACCATAGACCTCTTGCTAAAAATTCTTAATTACCAAAAAATAATAAAATACTTTTTTCAAAGAAAATCCCCTTGAATAAAACTATTTGCCACTTTCGTCAGCACCAAAGTACAAATCAAATTCCAACCTGAAATCTTAAATCTTCATTTTCTACAAAAAGACATTTTTATAAGGTTTTTTTTACATTCTCATTCTAATGAGAAGGTTTGGTTTTATGTAAAATTTGACATAGTCGGTTTTCATCAAATCTCCACGTTTTGAGACCCCCTGAGCTAGAAAAAACGATTTTTACCAAGGTGTCTGTCTGTCTGTAGTCTGTCTGTATGTCTGTAGCCACGATAACTTTCGAAAAAATGATCAGATTTGATTGAGCTTTGGCACACTTTTTTATGGCCTACAAAGAAAGAACAAATTCGTCAATCAGCTATTTTGGATGAAAATTCAAAAAAAGAGCACATTTTGAAAATTTTTGAGACCACTTTTTTTTAAGATTTGAAAATTCTATGTACGGTTATTAGTAGTACGCAAAATGACGAACAAAATATTCTTCTGACTTTTCGTGATAAAAAAAAAATTACTGGAGTTATAGCATTTTCAAAATTCCAAAAAACAAACGAAAATGAACATTTTAAGCCGAAAAACGCACGATATGAAAAAAGTCAAGAGGAGAAAAACAACTTTTTATATTTTTGGAAAAATAAAAAATTCAAATTTTGATCGCACAAAAAAATAATGAAAAATCAAAAATTCAATTTTTCTGTGAAACTATGCAAGATACGAGAAAAGATCATACCACCAAAATTGTGCACCTAAATAAGATCTACAAATTTCTTATTATTCACTTTTTGATATGACGCGTCGTTTTTGTTTTATTCGTAAAAAACAGAATTGAAAATAGGAAAATCAAATTTTTAGACGAATAACACGAACAACGAAAAAAATGACAAGAACAAAATTTGTTCATCCGAGGAAGAGGTACAAATTTGTTGTGAATCATGTTTCGATAGGATGCATAGTTTTTGTTTTATTCGTGAAAATAACATTGACAGTAAAAAAATCAAATTTTTGAAAAAAAATTCAAGGTACGAAAACAGATAAATGAACAAAAATTGTGCATTCAAAAAAGATTTACAAACTTGTAATCAATTTTTGTTGTAAGAATATATTCAAAATGAAAAAAATTAACTTTTTTGAAAAACAGCACAAGCTAAAATAAAATTTTAACTAATAAAATTTGTCGCCTAAATTATTATTATTTTTCATTTGAAATTAAATACAAATTTAGTAATTTGTATATGAAGAACATATAACACGAAGCACAAAGTGCGCGCTCAGTGTATTTACCAAATCGCACGCTGTAAGTGCGTTCAAATTTTTTTGTTTCTATCATACGGTGCACAGAACCGAGCGTGGAACGCAAGGTTCAAATGATTTGCGAATCAAATATCGAGCGCGAGGCGCGAGTGTCTGGATGAGAATGTGTTCCTTGAGGTCGATAGAACCTTGAGTAAATAAAGTTCCTTTTCATTCTAAAATAAAAACAAATTTAACAATCACTTAATATGTAGAGGTTTTGATAATTTTATAATATTTGCAAACAAACTTTTTCTTTTCATCGAAGTCGAACACGAAGTTCAAAAATCTAGAGGAACCGAGCGTAAAGCGCGATGTAGATACGCCCGAGCGCGTAGCGCGAGGTAAACACATAATCGAAGGCGAAGCGCGAGATAAATATATGATCGAGCGCGAAGCTCGGGATCCAACAGTCACGCGCCCTAGGCGCGCTAAAACTTGCGAGCCGCGCGTGAAGCGCGCGATGAGAATGTGCCTGCAAAGCGGGCAGATTTTTTTACTTTACTTTTTTCCTGGCGATTAGAAACGATATTTTTTGAAATTATTATTGTTTATTCATGAAGAAAAAACCTTTCTTCTTATTACAGGCCTTTCAGCGAAAAATCGTCTGTTACAGTCAACAGCCATACCACGCTGAAAAAACCAGTTCTCGTCAGATCATTGAAGTTAAGCAGCGTTGGGCGCGGTTAGTACTTGGATGGGTGACCATTCGAGAAAACTGAGTGCTGTTGGCACATCGTGGGTGTGGTTGAGCCCACACTTGTACTTATTTACTACAAGAAACTATCCAGCTAGAAACACTACCCGAATCGGGTAGTGTCACGCCTACCCTGAAAGGGAAATGGCTTAGTGGTATACAGTGCGATACCTTCACACTAAATCTTTATTCTCCCGAAACAGAATCATTTTTTAGGATAAAAAGCTTTTTATTCTTATTCAGCCTCCCCATATTCCGGGAGCAAGATTTTATTCTTTTTTTTTCAATTTAAAAATAGATTTTTAGTCGCTATCCAAAGACTATTTTCAAACCCTCTGAAATTTGAACCTCAAAATTCTTGAATAATTTACTCGTAATTGGTTAACTTTTTCTAATCGAACTCATTTTCTCGGGAATAAATTTTTATTTTATGTTTAAGCTGAAAAATGCACATTTTATCGTGATCCGCAACCGAGCCTGTTCCGATTTTAGGTTCCTGTCACTTTGAGATTGTAAACTTCCACATTTTATTTCTCGGAACTGGATAATTTTTTTTAGTCATACTTTTTTGGCCTCAATTCAGAAAGACGCCAGCTCGAGAGTAAACTTTTGTTTTATCTTTAAATGGTGATTTTGATTTTACAGAATGTTATTTCGCTCTACTGAAAAATTCCGATTTTGTTGGTTATCTAGTTCTGTATGGCAACCCTTCTTTATTTCTGTCCATTTTGAATTAGGTTTTGATGGAGGTCAAAGCCTACATGATATTTTACATTCCGGGCCACTTTAATTTTTTGGCAAATCTTACACTTTTCTATCAACATTTTCTTATCGAAGCTCTATTAAAACTTTGTAAAATCTTACACTTATTCTTTCAACAGTTTTTTATTAAAAATCTATAAAATCATGTCCGCAACACACTTTTATCAAATCCTATTTTCCAGAAACTGTAAAATTTTGATTGAATTCTACTTCTCGGAAAATCTTATACTTTTTTACCATCATACATACTATTATTAAAACTCTATAAAATCTCATGCAATGAAAAAAGTTTGATTGGCAAGTATAAGACTTCTCGACGGATGCAATTTGCTAGATATTTTTAAGATTATGATACGTAGGATTTGATACAAGTCTGGAGTGAATAAGATTTGATAGAATTTTAATGAGAAACTCTTGATATAATAGTATAAGATTTCTCGACGGATAGGGTTGAATAAAATCTTCCAAGATTGTGGAACAAAGGATTTTATACAAGTCTTGTGCCAATAAGATTTTATAGAAATTGTATGAGGATCTGTTGACAGAAAAGTATAAAATTTCTCAATTTCTCTAGAACGAGCTCAAGAATAATCAAATGAAAATGGTTTCTTGCTTAGCATCTTGGATTTTCTTAAATTTTCGGCTTACACCAATCGTTACAACTTACAAGAGTTTCTCAAAATAAACTTACTTATCTTACAAGGTTTGAGAGTCTTATATTGAAATATTGAAAAATGTATCAATTTCTTCAAATCTTACCAGTCACCAACTTATAAAAAATCTGTCTTTTACTAAAAGGATCCGAAATTACTTGATCTACACATGAATGAATTACTTAATTCCAATACGTA
>CAKNYM010051103.1:364774-411315 GCA_932195095.1 Andricus curvator
ATTGAAACCCGAAAAATCTTTGAATTTTTAATTTAAATTTATTATAAGTATTTTTCAACTTTTATCGCAAATTATCGGCACCCTCACGACGAGATAAATAATTAATTAAAGTAATATGAAAAATCAGAACGGTCTATAAAATTTGCTGTTAACTATTTTCATAATTTTTAATTGTAGTGATGTTAGCTTTGACTGGAATAAGTCAGAAAACTGTAGTTTTTTGTAAATTCTGCATCAAGTTTCATTAACTTATTTTACGTTGACACTTTTCATTACTCACCTATAGATGTTTAAACAAATTCCACTTATTTCACATCTTTTTTCGATAATACAGATACAATTTTTACTTTTTCTGAATAACATGTACGAACTGGTTAATCGATCGAGTTGATTTTCGATTTGAATAAAATAGTTCAAATTACTGAGAGAAGGTATAACTTTGTTATATCTTGTCAAGAAAAATTATTTAAAAAAGGTGTGGGTAAATAATGAAAAGTGTCAGAGCCTCGGTGGCTCACATGATAGCACGCCAGGCTTCCGAGCAGAAGGACTAGGGTTCGATCCCTGTGCTGGTACCAAAGGAAATTTATTCATGTACTTCTACCGGGACTTTGATGATTTGGAAACCACCTTACATTCTAAGTCCTCTCAAAAGAGGCTATATACCTCCCAAAGTAGAGCTCCACGTCAAGGGGACTATCCTTGGGGGTCACTGGTCGACTTTGAGAAGACTCGGAAAAGAGTTAGCGATGTCGTTGCGCTCCATGATGAGGGGACTATCGCTTGGTGACCGCTGGTCAATTTCGAGTAATGAACACAGACATACCCACCATCCATTAAAATAACACACCAAGAGAGTGCGTTGAATCTGTGAATCAACTGATGACCTCTGAGGGGACGCTCCGGCCACCCTAACCTGGCCGTCCCTCTCTGTGGCTTAGCTAGGAGAGGCTACTGGATGGCAGAGTTGGTTAGGCCCAATTTTCTGTGCAAAGTAGTCCTCGTCATTCACTGTGCGATGGGGCACGCCTGGCAACTGAAAGTAATATTTCCAGAACGTTGACAACAACGAAATGCACCGAGATCTATGTAAATACTCGGTGAAGGTAGCTAGATTCAGTGTACTGGCTTGAGAACAAAAACGGATGTGGCTTTATAGCTTGAGCGCCAGGAGTGAGGGCTCCCTGCCGACATTACAAACTAATTAACTTATCATTGAAAAGTGTCAACACGTGAGGAGCTAATAAAATTTGTTAGAAAATTTGCAAAATACTGCAGTTTTCTGCATTATTTTAGTCAAAAGTGACATTTCAACCATAAAAAATGATGTAAAGAATTAAAGATAATGTGAATTGATCTTTTATTTAAACCAATTACTGCATATTACTTCATTGTTCAAACATGCAGGATAAAAAATACGTGAAACTTTTGAATTTGACTAATAAAAATTATATTTTATAAAAAAACAATACACAAAAGTAATATTTACGACCAATATTCTACAAAATACTTGATCCATGCATGTCATTAAGCCATTTCCCTTTCAGAGTAGGCGTGACACTACCCGATTCGGGTAGTGTTTCTAGGTGGAGAATCATTTAATCTAGGTAGAGATCCACGTTTTAAGTAAATCGTATAAAATTAAATAAAATTTATAAAATTATAAAAAAGAATCGTGTAAAAAAATGAGTGCATACATAACGTTCGGGGAAGTTATTTTCAAAATTCTATGTAATTTTGACTCGTTTTATTATTGAGATTTACGCCTTCCAGTCTCATATTAGTAAAAGCGGATGTTTGTTCCATATATTTTTTGAGAACCTTACAAAATGAGCCGTTATAGCAAAAAAATTCGAATTTCGGCAAAAATTGTTCATTTTCCAGGTCATTTTTTCATACCGAAAAAAATCCGGCTATTCATACTCCAATTTTGGCCACGACCAAAACTAAATTGGGATAACGCGTCGCTCATAATGTCCTTTTCAGCTCTAATTATTTTGTCGTGTTCCAGCTTCTTAAAAAAATTGTAGATCTATGCGGCATCAAAGTAAAATATTGTTTTATTTTTCTCCCTTAAATTTAAGAAAAATTGCTGCAAAGACAGAAAAAGCTCCTACACCTTATTTTTTTCTATCTTATTCTCATTCTTTTTTTTTATTACATTTTTATCTACATCATATTTTTATACATAGAACAATGTTAATGTAGGTGGAAAAAGATTCCAATTTTCTCTGGCCGATAAGGAAAACTAGAATTTAAAAATGCCTCCACCTTAACAGGAGGGGAAAAGTTGTGAAAGCACATATATATATATATATATATATACAAGAACAAGATTACCATTTCATGTAATCTGTGTACTTTACCTGCTTGATCATAAATGAATCGTTTAGATCCAGCTAGTTTAGAGAGTATAAATTACAAAATTATATTTTTAGATTGTGTTGATATGCAATAGAAAAATCAAACTCATGTAACAATTCCGCTCAAGCGGGTAATTATACTTAGATTTTTAACTACCTCAAAAATTTATCGATGTGTTTCGTTGTCCAAAAATTCAGGATGAGAAGTCAAATATTTTTCATAAGTTCGGCCAGTTGTCCCGAAATTTCGGGACGAGCAGTCCATTCCCTTTCCTAGCTCCCATAATTTTTTGAAATGACTAGACGCAGTCAATATTTATAATAAAAGATGCCCAATTCTTTTCTTGTACTGACTTCAAAACAAATTATGTTTATGAAATTAACATTTTTTTATCCAATTGGCAAAACTATAGTTTACTTTTAAATTTTATGTGTTGGAACTTGTGTGCGATAACCTATCAGATTGAACTTGTTTTTGAATGTCAATATTTAAAAATTGATTACAAGCAGCAGTTTTTGGAGATACATTTATTTTATTTTGTTATATGTGAATAATTAATAGATGCGCCAACGGAGAGATTCGCAGGCTAATTTTCGTAACAGACGGTCTGCTGACGTCAAATATAAAATTGAAGCTTAAAGCGTTTATTTCGTGTTAAATGCAAAGTTTGCAGAACCAGAAACCGATGCAGTAAATTTATTACACGCACAGTGATTCTTTGGCACATACATTTATCGAAAGATTAAATTGCACCCGGCATCGTATGTCGGTTTGACAAACTACCCTGCCTTTTAATCCGACGTGCCAACTTCAGCCGAGTTGACCAACCCCAGTGGCAAGATTCATTTAGTGAAAAAGTCCAACGAGCTCTCGTTAATTGAATGCCTTTGTTCAATAGCTACTGCAATTCAAAATAAAAAACAAAAGAATCAAATGAACCATTTTGCTACAGTTTAGATTTGTGTATGCTATATCCAAACCACGACCACCAATAGAATTTACAGGGGGAGCACATACATATAGTGATACACATAGATCATCACAAAACTTCAAATATGCTAAAGTAATAAGATTAACATTTAAGATATACATCCACTTTAGAAACCAACGAAATTTTGAACTCATACATGCGAAAAATGCAATAAAAACAAAGTTTTTGAAGATAACATGGGTCTGACGGTCATTAGAGGAGCGTTACGTAACTTCAAATTTTTACAACCCCAACTCCCTCAACGTGCGTTACGTAGATTTCAAATGATCCCTTAGGTTATGTGGTAGAGGTTCGAGTTTGTTACCGGAAAGTCCGGGCTCGATTCCTGCTGCCGGTATTTTTCGCCAATTTTTTTTATATCTATATCTCAATGAAAAAACTTGACAAAATATGCCGGCTGCAGGAATCGAGCCCGGACTTTCCGGTTACGAGCTCGGAGCGTGATCGCCTGACCTAACCGGGAGTCGAAAGTCTATCGCATTGCGGTCCATGTAACGTGCATGGATTTTTTCAAAGCCGTTTTCTTCGAAAACGGCTGAAAAGCACATCTTATCACTTTAGCATATTACAAGTTTGGTAGTTACCTATTACTGAGAGGAGTATGAATCTAAATAAAATTTCGAAGGGTGTGAGTTAGGCCGGTTTGTTTTTCAACTTTTCTTTCTGATTAAATTGTAAAACCCCGTAAAAGTTGCACACTCATACTAATATTTCACCTGCAAAACTTTTTTTGGATTGGACAATATCTTCTGTTCATTCTTTGGATTTGAAAATTTAAAATACCAAAAAAGTTTCATACTGGTTCCAAAATTATAGCGAATTTTTTATATATACAATTATCACTAGTAAACAATAATAATAAGAAATTCAAAAAAAATTCTTCCTTAGTTTCGAATTTTTTTTAAATGTGCAAAAAACATGTTTTCTTATTGAGTTAAATCCATACATTTTGTAAAAAGTTTAATATATTGAACCTAAAATTCCTTAAGTGTGAACCAAAGAAGCAGGTTATGATTTTGCTTTTTCGCAAACTTTTTTTTGTGATTTAGGAATTTTGAGGTATTGGGATTTTTTAATTTTTTTGCGATTTCGAATAGTTATAAATACTAAGAAATTTGTTTTCAAGAAAGCAAAATAATAACATCTTTCATTGGTTCAAGCTGAAATAATTTCGGGTTCGACATATTCACCTTTTTTCAAAATAAGTGCTTTTAACGCAATCCCAAAAAACATGTTTCTTGCACATTTTCAAAAAATTGTAAATTAAGAAAAAATTTCTTCCTGAGACTCTAATTTATTATTATTCCCAAGTAATAATCGTATATATGAAAAATTCGCCATAATTTTTGGAACTGATGGAAAACTTTTTTTCAATTTTGCAAAATCTTAATATTTGAATCCAAAGAAGAAACAGAATATATTGTTGGAAAAAAAGTAGTAAAACGAACCGGTATAGTGTATATTCCCCATGTCGGTATCGACTTAATATCCTATGCCTATAGAAACTATGCTAAATCAATTCCATGCAATTTACCAAGTTTAAAATGTTTAAAACATTTCTAATAAAATCTAAAAAAAACAAAAAAAAGAGATTTGAAATAGAAGGGATTAAAAATGTTCTTTCTAAACTCTTCCGGCTTTAATCTTGAAGGCTAAAAATACTAATTACAGAAACCCAGTGGGTACACAATTTAAGAACGTAATTGGAACGTTTTAAAAACGTTCCTTAGACGTACAAGTCAAAAGACGTTATTCGAACGTTTTAAGAACTGTCCTAAGTCAGACGGAATAATTTTCTGAAAACGTTTCATGTTCCAAATATGTCCTTAAAACGTCTCTGGAACATTGCATTTTTAAGAAACGTTATTCGGACTCACTTAGGACGTTTTTGAGCCGTTGTAATTATGTTCTTCAGCGTTTGTGCCCACTGGAAAGCGATCACAGGCGTCATTGTTGAGATATCGAGGAATTGGACGAAAATACTCTCAGGAAAGTAATTTCCTGCATGAGATAATAAATAGCTGATCTTCGGCTATCCAGTAGCCCCACTGTGGGCAAAACAAATTTCTGTGGACAAGACAATTTTTAGCCTACACTATTCATTTGATTTGAACGTTTTTTTCAAATAAAAATTTTTTTAATTTCGAAAATATTTGTATGTTTGGATTTTTGATAACAAAATTTTATTTTTTTATTTAACAACAAAATTGACATTTTTTAACTTTTAGAAGTAGCCTTTGTTAAATATTTTTAAATTTATCAAACATGGTCTTATATCTGTAACAAAACTATCTAGAAATAATTTCCAACATAACAATAATAATTATCACACTTTTAGTGATAGGTGGACAAAAATTTGAAAATCTCCGAAAAAACTGCAACTTTCCAGCATTGTTCAAGTTGAATATTATTAAAAATAATAATGAATTCTTTAGAAAATTATCGTTATAATTAATCATTACATCACTCTAATTGAAAAGTGGACAAAAAGTAGAAAATTGAAGAAAAAACCTTAACTTGCTAGCATTATTCTAAGAGAATAAAATTGTAATAATAATAAAACATTGCTCAAACAATTGTACTGTTAGTTTTAATTGATTATTGCCTCGCTCTAATAAAAAAGTTGAAAGCAGGTTGGAAAATTCAGAAAAAACGTGACTTTCTAATTCTATTCTAACAAGGGGAGGGCCTGAGGGTCGAAATTCAAATCAAGGTCGTGTGAGCATAATTCGAAAAATTATCGAATTTCAATCACATGTTACCATGACACGTGTCACGGCTTTCATGTAAGTGGGGCCTGGTTTTGAAAATATGAGTGTTTGAAAATTGCGGCTGCCGTCCCAGATTCACTAGTGTCAGTCACGCGGTACGCCTCTCACCGTGCAGCGGTGCGGTGACCTCGTGGTAACGTTTCTGCTTGCGGCTCAGCTGCTGTGGGGTTCGAATCTTTTGGCTAGTATTTAATATATTATATTATAATATACAAGGTGCTCTAAAAGTATGGGAACAGCAAAATATCTTGGAAGGGATCCATTTTCGGAGAATATGACTAACACAAAAGCTGTAGCATTTTTGAAGCCCGATCGAATGGTCACCTTAAGGCCATGACCTTCATGGTCATTTCAAGGTGAAATTGATTTTTTTGAATGGGAACCCCTATTTTTGACGCCGGGAACAGGGAGAGCGGAAAATTTTACGTCCAGATATGACCTTGAACAATCGGAAATTTAACCTGGGAGGTCATGGCGAAGTCAAACAACGTACAGCAGGATGAGTCGACTGACATGCATTTTTGAAGAAAATAACCAACGCAAGAGTTTTAGTATTTTCCACTCCCGATCGATTGGTGACCTTGACCTTTGCCCTTGACCACGACCTTTACGGACATTTTCTTCAAAAATGCATGCTAGTCGAGTCGTCCTGCTATACGTTATTTGACCTTGCCATGACCTTCCCAGGTCAAATTTTCGATTGGTCAAGGTCATATCTGGACGTAAAATTTCCCGCTTCCTCAGTTTTCGGGGTCAAAAATAGGGGTTCCCATTTAAAAAAACCAATTGGACCTTGAAATTACCGTGAAGGTCATGGTCAAGGTCAAGTTTACCATTCGATCGGGCGTCAAAAATGCTACAACTTTTGTATTAGTTACATTTTTCGAAAATGGTTCCCTTCTAAGATATTTTGCTGTTCCCATACTTTTAGAAAACCCTGTATAATATCAGTTATTGAAATGTGTCTTTGATTAATTTCTTCAACCTTCTTCATGAAATATTGAAAGTGGAACTATTTTGATATGATTTCATTTGAATTTAAATTACAGGTTATAGCGATTAAATTCTGAATAACGTAATTCGGATTTTTTAATTATATAAAAAAAAATTTCTAGCAGCAGCGGAGTCGCAAGCAGAAACGCTACCAGCACTGCTCGGTGAGAGGCGTGCCGCGTGACTGACACTAGTGAAGCAGTGACGGCAGCCGCAATTTTCAAAAGTTCTTATTTTAAAACCCGGCGCCCCACTCACAAAAAAGCCGTGACACGTGTCGCATGAAATTCGATAATCTTTCGAATTATGCTGACACGACCTCGAATGAATTTCGACCATCAGGCCTTCCCCTTGTAAGAGAAAATTGCGATGAACAACAATAAATTATTTGAATAATGTATTTAAACGTTTAAATATTAGTATAAAGTAATATTTCATATATTCAGAACAATTTTTACTAATGGGGTTTATTTGTGACCCTATAAAACAGACTCCTGGGAGTAATATTCAAAATAATATTTATTCGCATTCTATGGCTAATTTCAAAGACAATTTTCTGGGTCAATTCAATACACCTAATATTGACGATGCTGAATAAAATTTACAAATACGTCTTTCTTTCTTATGGGAAACAAGGGTTCAACTCCATGGGGTTTTCGGGGGGTGGGGGGATATGTATGAAAATTCCAGAAAAAAAATGTTGGACCACCCTACTGTAGTACACTGTGAGCCCCTTGACAGTTCAGAAATATGAACGCGAGTCAATATAGTTCTTGTATCATTGTCGCGTAAAAACCAAACTCAGTGAATGCTTCTTGAAATAATAACGCTGATAGCAGAACAAGACCAGACTTCTCGCACAACAAATCTCGCCTACTGGCGGAAAACAAGCTTCAAGTTCGTTATCGTTTGGAAGCAGACTTAGGGTGCGAGAAAACGTACCCACTCCTTTTCCGTCCTGTGACTTCCTGTGTTCTTGAATACCTCCTTGCTTATGCCTCGTTTCTTTCCCCGGGAAAAGGAAATGGTATTATTACATTTATCCCAAAACTTGAGGTACATTTCCACTTTTTATTTCTTAAGATAAAGTTTCCAAAAGCAGGGTATTGTAACCCAAATTTACAACGATTTGGGCATATTAAAACTGCTTTTTAACGAATCAACTATTTCTTTACCATTTAAAAAAAAAATGACACTAATTTCATTATTTGATCAAGTTTCTCGATCAACCATTTTCTCGCGTTGTCTCTGAACACATTTTCAAACTTGTGTGCTAGATTGGTTAAACTAAAATATATGGATACCATCTCAAAAGTTGGAATTTTAAGAGACTTCAAGTGTTTCCTTGAAATTTCACTATATTTAAAAGACTTCAGCAGAATTTAAGGGTTGCTAAGGATTTCGACTGATTTTAGGGACCAGAATTAAAAAAAAAAACGCTGAAAAAACCAGTTCTCGTCAGATCACTGAAGTTAAGCAGCGTTGGGCGCGATTAGTACTTGGATGGGTGACCATTCGAGAATACTGCGTGCTGTTGGCCCACCGTGGGTGTGGTGAGCCCACACTTGTAGTAGTTATTTACTACAAGAAACTATCCACTTAGAAACAGTACCCGAATCGGGTAGTGTCACGCCTACCCTGAAAGGGAAATTTCCAAGATTTCAGGGGATACACAATGATGTAAGCCTATTAAAAAATAGAATAATGAGGAATTTTGTTATTTTAGCAATTCACCACTTTTATTGCCCCATTTAGGCCTCGGATTCGCGCTACTATTGACACATTTTTTGACACTCTTTTTTAATAATTTCCAAGAAATGACACTAATGCTGTTCAGTTACTATTTTATCGAATTGTTTCATAATGGAACTATTTTCTATTTTGTCTTTAAACATATTTTCAAACATTTTTGCTAGTTTGCCTAAAAAAATCAAGTTATAAAAATGACTTGATTTCAAAAATTTAACAGATTTTAAGGGATTTTACAAGGATTTTAACTGATTTAAGGTATTGGAAAGGATTGTACAGGGTTCCAAAACTTTTACAGTATTTTAAAAGAATCCAAGAGATTTCAGAGAATTTCAACGATTTCAGAAAATATTAAGAAATTTTAAGGAGTTTCATCTGATTTCAGAGGATTTTAAAGTTATCAAAATTTTTTAAAACAATTTAGGAGATATCACAAGTTGCAAGATAATTTACGAAATTTAAAAGTATTTCAGGGGATCTTTAGAGAGTTTATCAGGCCTATGTGATGGGAATTTCAGATAATTTTTAGAGAACATTAGGGATTAAATGAAATGAAATTTTTAGGGTCTTCTAGGGATTTCAAGAGATTTATACGGATTAAATGCGATTTTATGAGGTTTTAGAGGCTTTCAAAGATTTAAACATTTTTAAAAGAATTTTAAAAAATATTAAAGATTTCAGTATGCTGTAGGGAATTTTAAAAGATTTCTAAGGGTTTCACAATTTACAGGGATTTTAAAAATTCCGAAAGATTTTAACGAATATAGTGTATTTTGAAAGATTGCGAGAAATGTCTTGAGATTTCAAAGAATTTCGTAGAATTATTAAAAATTTAATCAGATTAAAAAATTTCTAAGGAATCCTAAATGATTTTGTAAGATTTCAGAAGATTACAAAAATCTCCATGATTTCACGGAATTTTACAACAATTGAGAGATTCATAAGCTTTCAAAAGATATTAAAAAGTTTTATAAGCTTATAAGGAATTTCTATAGATTTCAGAGGTTTTAAAGAAATTGTAGAGTTTTCCCAAAATTTCCGAGCAATTGAACATGTTTATATAAATTGTTTTTGTGAACCTAAAAATAATTTTAATCAGTATTAAAGACATCACAGTAAGTGCAATAGATGATTATTGCTTCTTTGCAAAAAATTTCATTTTTTATCATATCGATTGAGGTATGATGAAAAACTCATTTTAATGAGTTTCTGTGAAAACATAAAAATTCTTGATGAGCGATCTCTAAATATTATCCGATTTATTTCTCCTTCACGTTGTTTATTTTGAACACGAAAGGAACAGAAAATATAGATTGCAAGTTGAAATTCGGTTTTATTTTTTTTGGACACTTCTCTATTTAATATTTAAAAAATGCTGGACAAGATTTTGCTACATTTTTCAAAATGTATGCTGCTATTGACACTATTTTGAATTTCTGAACTGAGTCCGAGGGCTGCCCATCCTTCAAGACATGAAATCATTTAAGCATAATACATACGTTTGATTTTCTATTTCAATTCAAAATTAGTTTGGCTTTATATTTTACGCTGAAATTTGAATCAGTAAGATTAGATATACCTAATTTGATTTTCAAGTTAATTTCTCTTCAGAATGTTCTTTTCTAGCAAATAGAGAAACGAGTAAAATCTATTGGAAAGATAAAGTAGAAAATTCGAGTAAGCCTGAATGCTTTTTTCTGTGTTACCTAGTAACCTTTCATGGTTCCAAAAGGATAGTTCCGCTCCCAAAACCACTATTCTTTCTCTTTCGTTATATACTTACTATCACCAACAAATCTCTCAAACTTCTTCCGTTTTATCTCTTCCATTCCTCAGCCCACTATAATTAAAACTCCAGAGAACTTTACGAGTTTCTTACTTTTACTGCCTTTTAATCGTTTCATCACCTTGGACAAATATGGTGAATAGATCAAAAACTGCTTACATTAGATCCCATCAACTTAGCTCTCGGAATCTAAATTATTCAAAGTTTTGCCACTAATTTTCCCTAATATTTCGACGCCTCCATTCAATATGAGTCTATCTGCTGACAGCGCCGTGTATGAGACTATGCGCTGTGTATAAGCATAGGGCATAGTCTCATACAGAGCGCTGTCAGCACATAGACTCATATTGAATGGAGGCGTCGATTTCATTTCTCACATTTTAGTTGTAGACTCAACAAGCTTCAGAGTTCTAGTTTTATTAATTCTTAAATTGTGATTCTTTTATTATTAGGCAGCATTTCCAAAAGCTTTTAATATATGACACAATCAATATCAGAATATTTAGTATAAGTTTCAAATTAATTTTCATTTTTAGTATCAGATATGAAATATGTATGTTTGAAACTTGATGGAATATGCTGATCCAACGAAGCAAGAGAGAAAAAATAAAATACAAGTTGATAGTTCACCCTCAACTAACACAATCTTTTTTCTTTTTGAAAAGAGTATACATTTCACATGTTGCACTTACCTCCGTAAATTTTTCAATGCGGGTTTTGAAATATAAGATTATTTATTTCATGATACTTTTCAACTCCGCTTGGAAATTTGCATTCATTTAGGTTATTTCACCTCAAGCTTCTTTATATTGATCTCTTTAACTTCACTCTATATAAATTAAAAGAAAAAGGTTAAACGATCACCCCATGGTCCTACTGGGAGCAACTGCCATCTAAAAATGATACTGGTTTCGAGTAGAACTGCGGTAAATCACACATGTGGCCAAGTCTCACGACGGTGAGATGGGTTGTCTTGAGAACACGAAGCGACCCAAGGATGACAGCTTTCTGCATTCATCTAGCAAGTGCCTTGGTATATTTTTGGCACGCGGGTATGGCTTTAAGGTTTCGAACCAGTGATAGTTTCGCACTTCTGAGAGCAGCGATTACAAGAACAATTACTTTAATCAAATATTTCGGGTACAACCGTTTCAGCTCTCTCTTAAGGTCTCGATACCTCTCCTCTTCTTCCCTCTCTTTGGCAGTGATGTTGTAGTCGGCCACAGCCAAGAATTCGATCACGAATAGAGTTCGTTCTTTCAAGACTTGGAGAACGTTGTCAGGCCTCGAGTGTGCAGCGGAGACTGTTGTCCGAAAATCGTAGTTCCAGATAATTTGGAACTTCTGGTTTTGGACAATTGACTTTATCTCCCTTTGAGCGGTCGGCAGGGCAGGGTCACAGCCTACACCGTAAGAGCGACGAAGATGGTGATAAAGCACTCTCAGAGCTCCATTATGTCTGTAGAGATATGTCGTTCCCGCGTGAGTGTTACACCCATATAGTATGTGTTCTAGGTACTCACGCTCTGCACCTATCGCTGGGAACTTCTTGACCTAAAATCCCTCCGCATAACGGTTATTCCTTTGGGACCATCCCTGGACAATTTTCCGCGACTGCTTAATAATTATTGTAACCATATTCAGCAGCAATCCTTGGTACAGGGATCCTCTATCCGTAACCCTAAGACGCGTTCGTTGGCTTTGTCATAGGCCCTTCGGTTTGATTCCAAAGGAATCGAAACCGAAACTGAAAAAATAAAAATTCAAGGAAACTTCTCCTCAGATTGCCCTTTTCTAGCAAATCTAGAAACGAGTAGAATCTATTAAAAAGATCTCTTTTAATCGTTCATCACCTTGGACACATACGGTGAAGTTATCAAAAACTGCTTACATTTTGAAATATAAGATTGTTCATTTGATGACACATTTCCTCAACTCCGCTTGGAAATTTGCATTCATTTAGGTTATTTCATCTCGAGCTTTTTTATATTCATCTCTTTAACTGCCCTTCATATATATGTATGTATATATATATATATATATAATTGAAAAAAAAGTTAAATAACCACTGCAGGGTCCCACTGGAAGCAACTACGCAAGAAGGAGAATACAGAATAGGGAGAGATGGGTCAGAGAGAATCAACAGTTTCTTGCTGACCCATCGCGCCTTTTCAGCAATTTCCATGTTCCTGTCAAAAATCCACCCAAGCCCAATGAGGTAGAGACTTTTTAGAGAGATGTAAACAAGATCCCGAAGACACTGAAGTTGAAAGAAAATGTTAGTAATATCATCCGTTTCAAGGAGTTTGGCGAAAACTCAATAACATCTGAGGAGGAATGTCCATCAATCACTGCCGAAGAAGTGAAAAAAATCATTTAGGGGCACGAAGAACTTTTCCGCTGCAGGACCAGATGTTATCAAGAACTTTTGGTTGAAAAAGTGTACTTCTAAACAATAAACATCTGGCCCGCATATTTACCTCATATTTAGAATCCGAAATGCCGGTTCCGCAGTAGCCTGAATTAGGACGCACTACACTTATAGCGAAAAAAGGCGCGTTTTCCAACTCAGAGAATTATAGGCGAATGACTTGTTTGAACACGCTGTATGAGATCTTTACAGCTGTCTTAACGACAGGATTGTTCGAAGAATTGAGCCCGTGTGGAGAAAGGTATAGATACGAACAGCGTGGCTTGAAAAAAGTGTAGTAGGCTACCGAGAGAACATGCTAATTGACAGGTGCGTCTGCATAGATGTTGAAGCCCATCACCGCGTCCTGTCAATGGCCTGGATTGACTACCAGAAAGCTTTCGATTCAACCTCTTATAGACTCATCATCTCTTTGTTGGAAAGCTTGAAGGTTCATCCACGCACTATGAGCTGAGTGCCCCTTTGGAAAACTAGATTTACTATCTCATCTGGAAATTATCGTGTGACAACGAACAACGTCACCTTGCAGAGGGGCGTCTTTCAGGGCGGTATCATGAGCCCTCTGCTTGCTTGCATCACACTTCTGCCTCTGTCTGTCGCACTACGCAATTCTCCTGGATACCTCTGTGGCGACACTAATCATCGCGAGCACAAAGTCGAGCACAAAGTCACTCATGTATCAGGTGTACGAATAAGTTCTTCCCGTTTTGAGCAACTTTTTTTTTATTTATGAAAATTGATCAAAATGCAAGTATTAATTAATATAGTGGCTAATGGCTTCTACTACTGTTCGCGAACGCTCAGATAATTGATGGACTCCATTACGAAAGAAAGCTTGATCTTTTGACGCTATAAAGTCATGCACCAGTCCTCGCACCTCACCTTCAATTATAATTTGGTAATCAGCTAAGCTGTTTTGTAACGAGCGAAAAAGGTGGTAATCGGACTGAGCAACGTGTGGAGAGTTCTATGGTTTGGCGGACCACCGAACTTCTATGTGGCCTACCGGTGCCGTGCTGTACTGGTCTTCGCCCATGCCCAGAATATGATCTCTTTTCTTAGATTTTTTTCGCCAAACGGTTCAGTTGAAAATAGTAACGTTTACCCGTGTTACTCTCTTCAATTGAACCGTTTGGCGAAAAAAATCCAAAAACAGAGATGATATTCTGGGCATGGACGAAGACCAGGACGAAACTATCACTGGTTCGTAACCTTAAAGCCATACCCGCGTGCCATAAATATTCAAAGGCACTTGCAAGATGGATGCAGAAAGCTGTCATCCTTGGGACGCTTCGTGTCCTCAACAAACACGAGGGTTTAGCCGGCCTGTAGTTTTGATTTCCTTGTGCCCTAAGTCCACCCATCTCACTGTCGTGAGACGTGGCCATGGGTGTCATTTACCGCGGTTCTACTGGGAGAGTCAGTGTTATTTTCATAGATGGCAGTTCCTTCCAGTAGGGCCCTGCAGTGGTTGCTTGACCTGTTTTTTTTTACTTAAATAATCTAAGAAAAATGGTTAAAGAACCACTGCAGGGTCCACTGGGAGCAACTGTCATAAAAAAAAACACTGCCTCCCAGTGGAACTGTGGTAAATCACACCTATGGTCACGTCTCACGATCATGAGGTGAATAATAATTATAACAATATAATAAAAGATAATATAAATATAACAATATCAAAAACCTTTGGTTTCGGATTCTTTGAAATCAAACTGGAGTGTATATTACAAAACCACCAAACGCGTCCTCAAGTTGTGGATTTCCTCCCTGTAACCACGGTTTCTGCTGAATATAGTTACAACACATAATAAGCAGCCGCAAGCAATTGTCCAGGGATGGTCTCGAAACAAAAACCCCCAAGCGAAGGCGCAACACCCATGCCGAAAGCTGAATTGCACCTGGGTGAGGTGTCTTAAACGGTGACTCTGGGTTACCAGGCGACCTCCCAAAGTACGCAGCCTTAAATCTTTGCATACAAGGCTCTATAAGGATGGACGACCCCTTTCTCTATCTGCTCGTGGAAACAACGATGACATCACCAAGCCCAGTTGTAGATGCGGTTCAAAACGATTGAAAGCGCAGATCACTCGACAGCTTGTCCACAAACTGTGCCAATCACCCTACAGTTCATAGCGCTGAAAATAATTTGGATGGAAACATGACGATGAGCCGGCAAAACGCTCCCATTGAGTGGACGAATCGACTCAAGAATGCCTTGCCAGAAAGACACAGAGCTTCAGCGTTTCGCAATAGTTTTTGCGAAATCAAGCTCGCTACCTCTCGAAAACTGGATTAGAACGCAGAGCGCTTCCCCACTTGCTACATGAACAAGCCGCAGACGGAGAGGAGGAAGCGACATGAAGACCAATTGCGGAAATCTGGCTGAAATAGATGCCTCTCTTCGTGAGGATATCTCGGAGGACTCCGACCTGTGGACTATCAGTTGCTTAGTTTATGGTGCGCCGAGAGCATTCGCTGATTCAAATTGAAGGCCATATGTGACGATGAATCAAAAGCCTAAAAGACGCTTGCGTTACTGAGGATATCATCTGTTTCAAGGAGCTTAGCGAGAGCGTCATAAAATCTGAGGAAACTAAGGGGAACGAAGAACTTATCCGCTATAAGGTCAGATGATATCAAGAACTCCTGGCGGAAGATTTCTACACACCTTCATCTGGACCGCATCTTCACCTCATATTTAAAGTTAAAGATTACCATTCCACAGCGGATTGTGTTAGGAAGCACTGCACTCATACTGAAGAAACGCGACTTGTCCAACTCAGGGAACTACAGGCCAATAACTTGTCTGAACACGCTGTATAAGCTATCCTAAACATCAGAACGGTGTCATCAGAACGGCCTGTGTGGAGAGAGGTTTACGGACAACGTGGATCGAAAAAAGGTGTAGCAGGCTGCCGAGAGAATCTGCTAATTGACACGTGAGTCTGCACAGATGCAGCAGTCCACCAGAGTTACCTGCCAATAGCCTGGATTGACTACCCGTAAGCTTTCGAATCAACCTCTCATAGACTTATTATCTGGCTTTTGGAAAGCTTGAAAGTTCCTCCACACATAGTGAGATACATAGTCAGATTGACGCCCCTTTGAAGAACTAGATTCACTGTCTCATTTAAAAATTCTCGCGTGATAACGAACAGTCTCACTTTCCAGAAAGGCGTCTTTCAGGACGAGCCATGAGTCCTCTCTACTTTTGCTTCACACTCCTGCCATTATTTCTTGCGATACGCAGTTCATTAATATATTTTGCAAGGATGACCAGAAGATCTGTGCTTCTGGTGCAAGCCAGTTTATGAGTGCTTAAGTGTCGTCGAGGGGTACACAAGAGAGACTGGTATAGACTTTCGATTGTACAAGTGTGCTAAAATTCATCTAAAGCGAGGACGAATTACTAGCTTCCCCGGGTACCCTGAGCTTGTGGTTACGAGTTTTATTGGACACGTTGATTCCGGAGAGACCTATATATACCTAGGCGTACCTGAGAGCAGTCTTTTGAAATTACATCAGTGAAGAAGGCTCTCCGAAGCAGATACAAGCGTCTTCTTTGGCAGATTTGTTCTTCCAGGCTCTCGGCGTTACACAAGGTATCTGCGACTAACATGTTTGCCGTCCCGGGTCAACTCTACTTGTTTAGGGTAGTTTCATGGGCAAAGCACGAGATCATAACCCTTGAGATTGTCACGCCTAAGATCATGCGTATATGCAGAAGAGCTTGCATATTAATTCGTCCGTTCCGCGATTGTACATCCCACGCGCCGTCAAGACAAGCGCGGACTTCTAAATCTCCAATGTCTTTATAACCAAATTATCCTGGGTACAGCTCACATCGTCGAAAATGGAAAAGGTCATCTCCTAAAAATTTTCAGGAAACACGAGAAAATGGGCAAAGAAGTCTTCCTTTACAAAGCCGCGGAGCAGGCGACCGAGACCCTTGGCCTGAATCTTAACTTCAGAAATGAGAAAAGTGCATTATTCCCTATAGATGCCTTAATTCTAATCGTCCAATTTAAGAAAGCATAGGTTGAAAACTACCACCAATACCAATGTCAACTACCTTGACAAGAAATTGCACAGACATTTTTACAGAAATGTAGAAGATTATCCCTTGTCGAAGGAGCTAACTTTTGTTTTCCTGAGATTAACTGGACTTGATTCAGACACAGAAGGTTTCATTTTCGTGTGCTAGGGCATTGTCATTTTGATTTTAGTATACCGTTGCCGCATTTTACGTCAAGAAGTTCCCAGGGATAGGTACATAGCGTCTCATTCACACGCTGAGTACCTAAAGCACATAATATACAGGTGCCCCACTCTTAGGTGTCACTCTTACGGTGTTGACCGCGACCCTGCTCTGCCGAATTCTCCGAGGGAGATAGAGTCAATTGTCCAAAACGAGAAGTGCCAAATTTTCTGGGACTACGATTTTCGGACATCAGTCTCATTTGCATACTCGAAACCTGATACCTTTCTCCAGGAGTTCGAGAAATAAACTATATTCGTGATCTAACTTTTCGGCTCCAGCCGACTTTAACATCACAGCGAGGGAGAAGGAAAAGGAGGAGATGCATCGAGACCTTAAAAGGGAGCTGTAGCGACTGTACCTAGAATATTCGGTTAAAAGAATTGTCCTTGTGATCGATGCTCTCGGAATTGCGAAGCTATTACTGGCTCGTAACCTCAAAGCCATACCCGCGTGCCAAAAATATGGCGAGGCACTCTTGAGGTACACAGAGCTAGTATTCTTAGGTCGCTCCGTGTCCTCAAGACACAGGGGGGGTTCGCCAGCCTGTCGTTGTCATATCATTGTGTCGTCTGGCCACCTATCTAACGTCGTGAGACGTGACCATAGGTGTGATTTACTGCAGTTCTACTGGGAGCCGCTGTCATTTTCATAGATAGCCGATGCTCCCAATGGGACCCTGCAGTGATTGCTTAACCTATTTTTAAATTATATATATAATTATAATGATAATAATTTTGGTATTTCGAGACTTAAAGCGAAATGGATATTGACGAGAAAAGTGCAGCTTTGCAAAATGTAGATATTCCTTCGGGAAACCTTGCCTTGCCACTTACTAATTCATCAATATGAAACAAGATTACTATAATTTCCCTTAAAAACTGTGAAAGTTTAATCGCTTAAAAAAATATTTTGAGAGACATTGTTTTATTTTTCAAGCAAATTTTTTATATTTTCTTATAGATTAATGTAGAAAGGATCTTTTATATTAAGAAATCTATCTAAAAAATATTCAGTTTCTCATGATTTTGTGTTCTTTTGAATTTCTTGAAACGCTTTCAAACTGTTTCAAATCGTTTTGAATACATTAATCTTCCATGAAATATTCTTAATTCCTCCGAATTTTCAGATATATCTGAATTCATTTCAATTCTTTGAATTATCTAAATTCTTTGAATCCATGAAATTTATAGAATATTGAAAACTCCATAAATTCTAAGGACTTAAAAAAATGCAAAGAATTCAGAGAAATTTAGAAGAATTGAAGGAATTGAAGAAATTCTATGAATTCAGGGAATTCAAAGAATTAAGAAGATTTGAAGGAATTTAGGGTATTCAAAGAATTTCGGGAATTTAGAATATTCAGGGAATTCAGAGAAATCCGAATATTCTAGGATATCAGAGAATACAAGGAATTCAGAATATCCAAGGAATTATGGGAATTCAGAGGAATACAGGATTTTAGAGAATTCAAGGAATTCAGGGATTTACAGGAATTCGAGGAATCTTCCAACTTTGCATTTCTGTAAACATGAAACTCTTAAACGTTCTAATTTTTTCCGGTATCTTAGAATATTAATGTAGTGGAGGCCTTTTCCGGTAATATTTAATATTCTAAGATACCGGAAAAAATTAGAACATCTATATACTGGCCTAAAACCTTGAACATCAAAATGGCAATCAATGGATACTATCAACAACTCGACAAAGCCACGACGAACATGCTGTTTGGTTAGTTAAGAACTGGAAGATAATTTTAGTCAAAAAAAAAAAGAAAAAAAGTTTTTATCATATACTGTATCCTCTATAGAACTACGCTTTGAAAAGGACTCGGATCCAAGTCGAAACATGTCGGCTATATTTAAATAAAAACATCAAAAACCGGAAAAGGATTTCACTACATTAATATTATAAACCACTTAATTTTGAAAAAATGAAATGAATTTTTTTATATTTTATTAATGAAAGCTATGAATTTTTTATTTTGAAAGTTATAGATTTGATATTGTACCATTTTTGAGCAAGTCGAATTAAAAAATTTTCAATTTTAAATGCTTTGAATTTGAAAATGGTCAGTTTTTAAGTTGGTAAAATTGATTAATTTTTAGAAAATTAATATCGGTTAATATTATTTAATATAAAAATAATAAAATATTTTTAATATTAATTAATAATATAGTTTATTATCAAAGACTTGAAATTTACATTTATTCAATTATTAAAAGTTGTTAATCTAAAATTGTTTCATTTCAAACGTTTCTGCAACCAATTGTGAACATTCCAGGTTAAACTCAATTATGTAACGACTCATGGCTTTTAATCGTTTTTCAACTATAAAATATGATTATTTGCAAAGAATATAATTTGGAAAGTTTTGAAAATTAAACCAAACCATTTTCGATGTTTCGATATATGTTTTCAATTTAATTCTGTTTCAATTTAAACGATTCCAATTTGAAATAATTTTGATATTGAAATTTTCGAGATGAAAACTGATCAACGTGATCATCGACGCAGGTAAATTTGTAACCTTTTCATAATTTTACGAGTGAAATGAGTTTCGAGTCAATTTAAAGATCTAATTGAATATATAAATTTGTATAATTAATTTTTAATTCAAAACACTTATTTTTACAATCTAGTCATGACATTTAAATTCTTACCTACAACAAATTACCGACGCAGTCAACTTAGAAATTTTTCATAGTTTTATGAGTGACGTGACTGTTGTGTCAGTCTAAAGTTGATCAAATTTTATAATTACTACCTACATTTTCATTATTAAAATTGACGAGGTGTACCGACATTTTTAATTTTTTAATTATTATGGAATTTAAAAACAAAATAACTAAAAAACAAAATCATCACTACTAACCAACTTCATACTGCGAACACTTGCCGATTATTATTATTAGTATTTGTAACAGTATTACTTATGATTTACCTAATAATATTAGAAGTTCTTAGTAATATTAATATTGATATCAAATGTAATAATCATACATTTACGAAATAATAAAAAATTGAAAAATAAATACAGCGTCATCCACAAATTACAAAATTGGAAACTTGATGAAGTTAGGTATAACAAATAAACTGTGTTAATAACAATAAGTATTCAGTTTTACAAACGTACAATTTTATCATTTCTTTATCCCCTAAAATGTCTTTGGGCTTGAAATTTCAACAACTTGATGGATTTTTTATGTTTTTTAGGTTTGAAAATTCATCACATTTTGTAGAAACTTTATCTTTTTTGGTTAAAAAGCAACTATATAGATAAAAATTATTATGTTTCGGCAGGAAATTAACTTTTTTTTTGAAAATTCACATCTTTTTATTGAAAATTGAACTATTTTGCAGACAATACATATTTTCGGTTCGAAAATTTAACAATATGGTAGAAAATTCAATAGTTTGCAAAAAAATTAACTAAAATGGTGAAAAGTTGACGTACTTAGTCGAAAATTAAATTTTCTAGTTGAAGATTCATCATTTTATTTAGAAGGCTGTGGCTACGTGTACCGAAATTTCGGTACAAATAGCTGGATTTTTTCGGTACAATTAAGGGGAGCTGGAAAAGGGGCTATTTGTGCCGAAATTTCGGTAAGTATAGCTGGATTTTTTCTGTACGCGTAGACACTTCCTATTTAAAACCCTGGTAGAAGCTTAAAAAAGAGCTTCAAAGTCCTGGTAGAAAATTTAAACTAAAAATTCATTTCTTGGGTTGAAAATTCAACTACTTTGTTCAAAATTACTTTTGTGGGTTAAAAAATTGATTTTTCCAACAGTAAGTTGAACTATTTGGTTGAAATTTAACTTTTTTGTTAAAAATTCATATTTTTGGTTGAAAATTCATCAGTTTTGTATAGAAAATTCTTTTTCCTCCCATTCAAAATTAACTTTTTTTAAATTTATTTTAAAAATTTTGTAAATCTTTCTGGCTTGAAAATTGACATTGTGGATGAAGTTATTGTTCTTCATTAATTGAAAAATCTTTTTTCATTGAGAATTCGACTGTTTTGTTAAAAATTCGTCTTTCTTGGTTCAACTATTTTTTATTTAACATATTTTGCTAATATTCAGATTTTTTTGTTGAAAATTCTACTAACTGATTTAAATTGAGACTACTGGGTTAATTCATAAGAAGCATTGAGATTTTGGCCCCCCCCCCCCCCCCTCTAAACAAATCGCCCTACTTTCTTTTTGAATGACCCATGAATAAATTTACAAACAGATTGTAAACAGCAACGATTACGTAAGACAGGTGGAAGTGGGGGAATGCAAACTTACGGCCCCTAACATAGGGGAGTACGTGGTTCAAAATTGAATAAATCCGGAATAAAAATTGAGCTCGATGCAGGAACAAAATTTGAAATGCAGTATAGTCTATAGTGAATGGATCTGTGTTTGCAGAACTGCAGAAAAGTTTGAGTCGTCATGGTCCGGGATCTATATTTCCACTACATAAGTCGAAATGAGCAATAAAACCGCACGTGTCAGCCTTTCCCAGATGCAGTTTAGGAAGAATTCAATTTTTCGATGACCGCTCTCTTTTCTGACAGAAAGTAATCAATAAAGATGTCTTTTTTCGCTGAAAGACAAACTCTTTCTTCGCGGTCTTATGTACAGAGTAAACAGCCAAGAAAACCGATACCAATATTAAGAATTGGATTTTATTATATCGCAGGCGGTTGCATTTGCATCAAATATTATAAAATTTCGTATTCCATTAATACAGAGCCAATTAAAACTTTATTGATCTCTGCTCATTTGATAAACAAATTTGGTGGAGACCTAACATGATGCGAAATTGCATTTATAATTAAAATTTGCTTCATGAACATTAAGGTCCTTCAAAATCACTTCGTTTATAAAGGGCAACGCTTCTCCCTATTGGGTTCCAAGCCCGAAGAAATTTTGATTTCCATTTTGATTTCAACATGTGCCGCTGAAAAGTACCCCTGAATCTAAAAATGTAAATTTCGCACTTATTCCATTTTTGTTATTCAATATTCAATTTTGCACTTTATTCTCGTTTTTTTACCAAAAATTATTCTTCTTGGTCTAGCAGAATAATTCAAAATGTCCTGAAGTGATTTCAGATTATTTAAACAAATTCTATTTGTTCAACTATACTTATTTCTTCAAACAATATTTGAAGGGTCGGGGAACAAAAGGGCCTAACCCACAAATTTTTCGAAATTGACTTTTACACATTTTTGGACTCCTCAAACAAACGTCGTTTCAAGGGTGTAAACTAAAAATTGAAAAAAAAAATTTTTCATATTTTAAAAATTCATCAAAGTCAGGCCAGGTCCTATCCCAAGGGGTGTCGAGCGAACAAAAGGGCCTAACCCCACATTGCACCTTATGGAAAAACGATTTTTTCATTCGGTTTGTCTAGGTTTATTGCCACTATATAGGTATGTGGTGCCATTTAGCGTGATTAGGATGTGTCAAAGGCTTTGGAGGAACTAATCGCGGTCGATATTATCGATTTTACATCATCTGTTGCAAGTGTTGATCGACAAGGAGAGTAAGATGAGTAAACGTTGTTTGTTTTTTTGTTTCTATTTTTTTTTAGGGATAGAAATTCGAAAAATTTCAAACGGGCGTTTGTTGAGTAAAGTCTCACGGTCATTTTGATATTTTATCTAGGTGAGAAATTGGTGCAGTATGCCGCGGAAGCAAGCCGAGCGTCGCGAGATGCGACGTCAGGGCTTCGAGTACGTGGCGGCAAAGGGAAAACTCGTACGTGCGAAAAATCCTCCCGTTGTCGATGTCAGTAAAAAAAATCTTAATCGGACAATTTTAACGATGATGCATCTTTACGAAAAATCGTGGAAATACAGATATATTGAAACGGGTATCATTCCGAAAATTCCAAAAAATTCTGATGAATAAAGAATGGTTTTGGCATCAATTTCTCTTAATCAATATCAATATTTTTTACATAAATCATGATAACATCTTCAAATGTTCATATTTTTGGTCGAAAATTTTACTGCATACTTTTGAAAAGGTGTACTTCAAGAAAAAAAATAGCATTCGAGTGAAAATCCTGCAAAACGAGCTCGACTGGAAATTTTGCTCTAAATGACTAAACTTCCACTTTGTTTAAAGTGATATTTCATGCCTAAAAATAAGTGCAATCCACTCGTGTTTGAGAGTGAAATATTACTCTGGAATAAGTGGATTTTCACTCATTTAGAGTGACATTTTCACTGAAGCTAGATTTGCAGGATTTTCACCCATATTGAGTGAATCATTCACTCGAAAAAATTTAGATGGTGCCTGTTCTTTTCAGTGTCCTCATTGTTTTGAAAAAATATTTTTCTACCAGCGTATAAAAATCGTATGCATTTTTGGTTACTTTTAAAGGAAAAACCATCGCGGATTTTGACAAGATTCTTTTGATGCAAGTGACACCGAAAGAACTTTCTATGGAGAAAAAATACGATCTCCGTCGAATGATTGAATTCATTCCGGTCGAGCATCGTCAATATTACAAAAATTTGTTGTAGTTGGAAAAATAAATGTGTCTGAATGATTTTTGTTGGGGTACATGATTTATATACCTATATCACTAAATAAGAAAAACAGCTTAATGACAAAGTGATGGTAAAATTCAACATATTTTATTCAATTTTTTTCAGTTTTGTTTTTACCATGATGTGTCTTGAGATAAGTATGATAATCTTTAAAAAAAAATATATTCCAAAAATACAGTCCAATTCGATTATTTTTAACAATATAAAAATAGCGCAAATTCATGGTTTGCCGAATATCTGAACCTTAATCACAAAATTCATTATTATTTTCAACAGCAATAAAAATAAACGATAGCAAAATTAATAATAATTTAACGAAAATAAAGTATCACTCAATATAATAGATCATGCTCAGAAAAATATACTAGACAATAAATAATTAATTGTTCACAACTTAACAAAAACATATTTATTAAAAAATTATTGTTGTATTTGCTAGTATTTATTCATAGAATTGCACCGCAAGTCAGGTGGCACTAAGCCGAGTGAATGCTGGCTGCTCGGGGTTAGGCCCTTTTGTTCGCCTGTACCCCCTTGGGTTAGGCCCGTGCTTAACTTTGATGTCTCATAAATCGAAAACTATTTGACGGATTTGCATGAAATTTGAAAGAACAACGTTCAAGAGTGGAGATTATCGATCACATATGTCCAATATATTTTTTTCGGTGATCTCGCAAAATGCAAACGTTTTTCTTGCGTCCTGAAAAATTTGGAAAAACGGGGTTAGGCCCTTTTGTTCCCCGACCCTTCATTTTTTCTGGCAATTTGGGAATTTCCTCTCTTTTCTGCTATAAATATTACAACTAGTTAATGTTGAAAACATAAGTTTTACTTTTTATATTCATGAATTGTTGAAAGAATCAATTATTAGTTATTTCCGGTATTTCATCGTGTTCTCGTAGAGAAACTCACTTTTATTTCATATAAATTCCACTAGTGAAGAAAAGTGACCTTTTTTCGTTGAATGCGACATATCATTTCCGAGGTATTTTTCGATGCGATTTTTAATGAAGATATCAAATATCACCACTTTTTTACAATAGCTATAATTGTTCTTGAAATAATATAAAAGAATAAAGAAAAAAAATCACGAAAAATTTAATGTGCTCTATTTTAGTTGCTATTTAGCTTTTTAATGATGAAATTTAAATTCGGATTATCCGATCTTAAGTTAGCATGAAAAATCTTCATCCCTGATGTTTCCGTATGGGCCAAAGTATGCTTCAAAGCACTCGAGAAGTTACTTACGTTAAGGTTTTTTGGTTCCCTGATATCGAATCTGAAATAAGATTTCCAAAATTCAAAATGGCTGATCCAATATGGCGGACAAAATGTTAAAAAATTTCAAATAACAAGATACTCAGAGTGAAAACTTAAAATTACTAACGTTGGGTGTTTTTGGGTTGCTGATAACGAATTTGAAGTCAGATTTTCAAAATCCCAAATGGCTTAGCCAAAATGGCATATAGACTGATGCGTTACTGAACATTGAGCCATACGGAAACAGGAGTGCAGATTTTCCATGCTATCTTAAGGAAGGATAATCCGAATTCAAATTTATTTATATATTATTTTTTGGCATAAAAATAGAGCTCATGTGGCTCTAATTCATAATAAACCACTCAATAATAACTAAAAGAGAGTACAATCAATGTTTCGTCAATTCAATTTTTTTAAATTATTTTAAGAACGGTTGTAGCTGTTGTACAAAAAGAGGTGATATTTGAATTCTGCATTAAAAACGCATCGAAAAGATCTAAAATATGTCTAAAATATTTTCTTTTTGAACCCTGAAAAAATTGTGTAATCAATTTTCAGTTTGCATGCGAGAAATTTGGCGACTTAAGAACGAATTTTTGAAATCTGTGAGTCAAAGCGACAGCGGCTAGGCAATTTCGCTAAGCAGCTCGTGCCTCACCTTGTTGCGCTTTTGCTCACAACAATTGCATTGAAATAAATCCCCTCACGAAATTACGCAGCGGAAAATATGTTATTAAATTAATACACCTTTTCAATCTTCCTAAAGTCGACAACTAGTCTCACTTTCTTTTGAAATTCTAATATAGAAATTATATAATTCTTGATGGAGATTTTGTTTACATACGAGCACTTAATTACTAAAGTTGTTCCCGGATTTTTTAATAAAAATTGGCACGCGCTAACTTTAAAAAATGGTAGAAAACACTATGAGAATTTTTGAATAATTTTATCATCCATGAAACAAAAGCTTTTTTTTCTAAAGATTGAAAATATTTTTTAATTCAATATGCTAAAGATTCTGGTCTTTAAATAATAATGGACAGAGAAAATAAAAAACTGGTGAGGGAAAATCAGGAAATTTTGAAAATTAATTCAGTCATTAATTTTCCTGGTATATTTTTTTTGCAGCTTCAGGATTCAAATATATTATAGAAAATTCATCTTTTTGGTTGAATTGAACTATTTTTGATTTCAGGCTAAAATCTTTTTTGGCTGAAATATCTACTATTACATTGTATTTGAAATTCATATTTTTAGCTAAAAATTATACTACTACGTTGAAGACTGATCCAATTTGTTAAAAAAAAGTATAAACATTCTGTTTAAAATTAATATTTACATTCTCATTCTAATGAGAAGGTATTGGTTTTATGTAAAATTTGACATAGTCGGTTTTCATCAAATCTCCACGTTTCGAGACCCCCTGAGCTAGAAAAAACGATTTTTACGAAGGTGTCTGTCTGTCTGTAGTCTGTAGTCTGTCTGTCTGTCTGTCTGTCTGTAGCCACGATAACTTTCGAAAAAATGATCAGATTTGATTGAGCTTTGGCACACTTTTTTATGGCCCAAAAATAGAGAACGAGTTCGTTAACCAGCTATTTTGTATGAAAATCCAAAAAGTGAGCACATTTTGAAAATTTTTGAGACCACTTTTTTGGAAGATTTGAAAATTCTATGTACGGTTATTAGTAGTACGCACAATGACGAACAAAATATTCTTATGACTTTTCGTGATAAAAAAAAAATTACTGGAGTTATAGCATTTTCAAAATTCCAAAAAACAAACGAAAATGAACATTTTAGGCCGAAAAACGCACGATATGAAAAAAAGTCAAGAGGAGAAAAACGTTGATTCCTGAACACCCTATAATATTTTCATAACAACTTTTTGAATTTTTCGAAAAATAAAAAATTCAAATTTTGATCGCACAAAAAATTAATGAAAAATCAAAAAAGCCATTTTGCTGTAAAACTATGCAAGATAGCAGAAAATATCATCTCACCAAAATTGTGCACCTAAAAAAGATCTACAAATTTCTCATCATTCACTTTTTGATATGATGCGTAGTTTTTGTTTTATTCGTAAAAAACAGCATTGAAAATAGAAAAATCAAATTTTCAGACGAATATTACCAGCTACGAAAAAATGACCGAAACAAAATTTGTTCAGCCAAGGAAGAGGTACAAATTTATTGTGACTCATGTTTCGATAGGATGCGTGGTTTTCGTTTTATTCGTGAAAATAACATTGACAGTAAAAAAAATCAAATTTTTGAAAAAACAATGCAAGGTACGAAAACATATAAATGAACAAAAATTGTGCATTCAAAAAAGACTTCCACACCCGTAATCAATTTTTGTGGTAAGAATATATTCAAAATGAAAAATTTAACTTTTTTGATGAACGGCACAAGCTAAAATAAAATGTTAACTAATAAAATTTGTCGCATGAAGTGCGCTCAAACTTTTTTGTTTCTATCATACGGTTCAAATGATTTTCAAATCAAATATCGAGCGCGAAGCGCGAATGTCTGGATGAGAATGTGTTCCTTAAGGTCGATAGAACCTTGAGTAAATAAAGTTCCTTTTCAGTCTAAAATAAAAATAAATTTAACAATCACTTAATATGTAGAGGTTTTGATAAATTTATAATATTCGCAAACAAACTTTTTCTTTTCATCGATGTCGAACACGAAGTTCAAAAATCTAGAGGAGCCTAGCGTAAAGCGCGATGCAAATACGCCCGAGCGCGTAGCGCGAGGTGAACACATAATCGAGCGCGAAGCGCGAGATAAATATATGATCGAGCGCGAAGCGCGAGATCCAACAGTCGCGCGCCCTAGGCGCGCTCAAACTTGCGAGCGAAGCGAGCCGCGCGCGAAGCGCGCCATGAGAATGTGCCCGCGAAGCGGGCAGATTTTTTTGTAATTAAGAACACACCTATTAGGGAGAACGTTGAACTACTTTGTTCAAAATTTGTTTTTCATTGTTGAAAGTTCATCTCTTTGGTTAAAAATTGACCTTTTAGTGGAGAATTCGTCTTTCCAGTAGAAAAATTCATCATTTTAGTCAAAAAATGTAACAATTTCTTTGAAAATTTGTTTTTTGTTGTTGTTGAAAATTAATTTTTTCCCTGGAAATGTAAGTTTTTATTTGAAAATTCGTCTTTTTGGTTTCAAAATTGGTAGTAATTTCGTATTTTTTGCTTGAAATACCAACTTTTAAATTTTTGTTAAAAATTAATCTTTCTCAATTGAAAATTCTACTGCATGGTTAAAAATTCAACTATTCTGTTAAAAATGTTTCGCGGTCACTTTGCTATATATCACATGCAGAAAACACATTTTAGTTAATAGAATAAAGGTAAAAACACATGCTAAAGTTGAAGCCAAATATTTTTCAACTAAGAATAGAACTTGGAAAACGAAATTGACTGCTCTACTAGCTTTCATAGATCCTTAAATTTTCTTTCAAGATCGCGTCTGCTTTCAAGACTGGAGGATAATAACAATTTAATACAATACGTTGAATTAAAGTACTCTCAATAAGGAAACTTTCAGAAAATAAACTAAGAGTGTTTTCGAAAAGGTAACAAGATTAATACAAAAAAGTTTGTCGCAAAACCGAGCAAAGAGAATTTTACGATGCTTTGAAACTTAAATTACCTTTCATCAAGAAAAATTACCAGGACGAGACTAATTAAGTTTCCTTCGTAATACTAATAGATGTCAAGTTTGCCAGCTGAACAACTCATTTATATTAAGCCAACTCTCTAATTAATAAATGCTTTTCATCGAGAGTTTTATAATTGGGTTTAATAAGAAATTAAAAAAGCATAAATGAACAGGAAAATAATTTTGATGAAAGTAATCTCTCAGCTGAAACATGTTATCGACTATTTTTTGAATTTATACGTACTCTAATTGACTTCCATGTGAACAGGTGCGTGTAGAAATGTATAGCAATGGAAGATAAACCAGTAATATTTGAATTAATGATATCAAGTGTAAATATAATTCAAAGTGAAGGTAACGATTTCAATATCCAAATAGGGTAATTAAAGTCGAATATTTTAGCGAATAAGCTCTCTCATTAATCGCAGCTTTTATCCACTAATCACATTTGAAATATTTTAAACTCCGTGCGGGAAAATTGCCATTTCAGAAGAATTGTAAAAGGATTTAAAGCTTTTGATTTTAGGATTTCTGTATGTAGAACCATTAATTAATCATAATTACGTACAGTAATATAAATACCCGTGCAATCATTTTCATTTATACAATAATGCTAATTAAGATTAAAGTTAGTTTTAATATAAGATAGACATTACATAGTTCAATAGCGTACATTGATCTAATTGAGTTATAATCATTCCAAGCATTTTAATGCTATGACCCAATATTAAATTTTAATAATTTATTTTATCATATAACGTTAATACCTGGCAAGCAAATTAAAGCAAATAAAATAGTAGAATCACGAGGTAAACATTACTTCGGCAATCGATGATTATTGCGATCTCCTGATAATATGAAACTTTTAATTATTCATTTGAAATCGTCAAAAAATTATTATATTTGAAATAGCCCAAATTTTCTGATCGAGCAATCTAGATTATAATTAAGAGGGCTTTAAAATTTCTAATTGTTCATTTCTAAATATATCAAAGCTAAGGAAAAAATGTTTACTTTCAGGAGAATAAATGACGGTTCATTTTTTTCATTGCACAATTTTTAAAGACTTCACCAACATTAGTCGTTTATCACATTTTATGATGTAGCTGTACAAATAAAGCTATATTTTTTCATGAAAATAATGTATTTCAATTTAACACGTTTCCAAGTAATAGTTAGAAAAGAAGGTATTAATTTTTCAATCTAATGTGATAATATCTTTGACATGGATTTAACTTTGACCTACTGAAATGATAAAAGAGATTTATTATTTTTTCAAATTCTTTCTACAGTTAATTAGCCAGTTTTTAATTGTGCTTACGAAGAAAATACGCATTTAATCACTTATAGACAAAAAAATTTTTATAGCGGTCGACTGTTATATGAAAATTAATGAAAATAATAATATTCAATGTGGAGTTGCGGTTTCACAAAATGTCTCTCAATTAATTACCCAGTACTTAATTCCCTTTCAGAATTTTACTTTCATTCTCAAATTTTCGTTCACTGACAGTCAGATATGTTTAAATAAAAATGAGATTCTATAGATCGTTTTCTTTCACATAATTAAATATTTTTTTAAAAATAATAGTTTTTTGAAGACAGCAGTTTTTGTCTGTTCAATTAAAGAAAATCATTAATGACTAATTCAGTAAAATTTACAATGTCATGCCTACAACAATTGTATTATTTATTTTTTTATGGAACAGTAAAAGATTCCAGATATATGCCCATTAATTAATTTAAAAAAATGGAAACATAAAACTTACATTTTTTATTGTTGCAATTTTCTATTTTAAGTATTACCTTTATTGAAAATCCTTCAAGTAAATAGACACCAGGAAACGAGAATGTCAAAAATTGCAGCTACAGCGTTTCTTCAAAATATAAGTCAAATATTAAAGTTTGGCTCCTAGAAGAATTTGATCAGATAATGCTAAGTGCTGCCTCAAAAAATTAAGGTTAAAAACTGCTAAAAAGTTGAAGAATGATTTTCATCTTTAAATTAATTTTTTTATTCGTAGCAACAAATTAATAAAAAATTATTGGTATCATAATCTAAGACATCTATTAGAGTTATAAGAAAGAAATTTAAACAATTATCTTTATTAGAGTTTTAGAAATCTATAGGCAATTGAAAATTATTACTTTTTTGTAATAGTTCGAGATTTCCATTTAGCATAATTTTTTTCAGCATATATATATATTGCTAGCAGGCTTTTTTCCTCGGCTTCTGATGTACTAAAAAAAAGATTGAAATTTGAAAAAAAAAATTCAACATAAAGAAAATTAACCCAAGAAATCGTCAATTTTGTATATTTCTACTAAAAAATTGACATTTTTCACTATTTACAGTTCGCAAAAAATATATAAAATTTTCTTAGCTATGTATTTAAGTTATGATTCATGCTCAACATGTTTTCTGGAAGATGTACATCAATCAATGAAACCGTTGTCTAATTATGACCATTTTAAATTAAAAAAAGGCTTTTCCTGGCACCAAAAGCTGTTTTTCTTCAAACAAGCTTATCTTATCTAAAAATGTGTGGAGTGGAAACTATATTACAGGTTTATACATATC
Organism: Andricus curvator; assembly: GCA_932195095.1. Classification (NCBI taxonomy): domain Eukaryota; kingdom Metazoa; phylum Arthropoda; class Insecta; order Hymenoptera; family Cynipidae; genus Andricus; species Andricus curvator. The sequence continues at coordinate 396,187 of CAKNYM010051103.1, forward strand.
TACAACTTTTGTCGACATCTCATTACTATAAAGTGAATAACTGTGACAATATACAAGAAAAATGATAGAAAAGTTACTTAATTATATGACATATGTTAAATAATGGTAAAAAAATATTTTTTATTTATTTATTTGTCGCACTACATAAAGATCAATGTTTTTAAATATTTAACATACTCCATAATTGAGAAACTAAGTAAATTATCCCAAACAAAAAATCATATGACTCTGTTTTTCAATTATTTTCCTTGTGTATTGTAATAGTTATTGACTTTACAATAACAATCTGTAAACAAAAGTTGTAGATATAAACCTGGAATATAGTTTTATCTTCAGAATTTTTTAGGTTTTATAAATTTACAATGGAGATAATTAGAGAACGATTCTACTGATTGATATGAAACTTGTAAAAAACTTGTAGAATATGCATCAAAACTTAAATACAGTTTTTCACCATTTTTAGTAAAAATATTAAAAAATTTGATTTTTTTGTTCTAAATTTCTTTGAGTTTCAATTTTTTTGAAATTTGAATAATTTTTCAGTCCATCACGAATTGAGAAAAATAGTCTGCTTGCAATATTATGCTGACAAAGATCATGCCAAATAGAAATATCAAACTAATACATAAAGGGATAATTTTTAATTGTCTATGGACGTTAAAGACTCCTATAAAAACTTGTCTAAAGTTTGTTCTTATAACTCTAATAGATATCCTCAGTGATGGACTGAAGAATTTCTTATTCATTTGTTGCTAAGAATAAAAAGATCCTTTAAAGGTGAAGATCATTTCTCGACTTTCTTATAGTTTTTAAGGTAAACATTTTCGAGGCAAACTTTTGGATCAGCCTAGATACCATGCATCTAGAACTATGCTTTAATCCATCCACGCTAACAAGTGAAAAAGGAGTTAACAGTTATAACAGACTATAATTAGATTATTAAATACATATAGAAATGATGAATCTATTTTATATTCTCGTTCAAAATAAAAAATAAATCTACAATTTACAGTGTGTATTGTGAGGAATTGATAAAAGGTCTATTTTAGAGACTCTCAATCAAATACAAGATGTGTTTGCTCGTTTTCGGCGTTGAAAATATCGCTAATTGCACATGTTTACTCGCTTAATCGTCAAATTCGTCGAACATTCACGTAAAAGTACTTCGAGTAATGTAGATAATTAGGAGAGCAATCGACTTTGAAGGACTTAGTAGTTATTTCGTTTCCACCTGCTGAATATAATTATATCTCCGTTTTAAATATATAGAGCAGGGTAGACGAACGCGTCGAATGAACGACCGAACCCCAAATTGAACCCGTGAGATTACCGCAGAATATATATGTATAACCTATGGCAGTCTTGTAAGCGACAAGCTCTCTACCCCGAAACTCTGTCAGTATTTTCATTTTCCTTTCGAGAATCCTGTAATTTAGTTCAGGGGTGAGCCAGTAACTGTCAAATCTTATATATCATCCTGTTTTTATATCAGCTATAAATGTCTGAAAGCATATAACAATTCTACCCTCTTCAAGTCTTATTGCAGCTTTTTCTTTAACACAATCACAATCTGAGAAATGAAGCCATCTACCAGCATCTGAAGGTAAGTTGGATAATATAGGGCATATAAACTCCCACTTCTGTATAGGGATTCGAATTCTGCCGAAAAATTTTCAGGGAAATAACAATGAGAAACTTGACTGCTTCAGCTAGCATTATTATACGCACGCGAAAGCGCGCAAGAAACATGGACTTGTCAATTAATGATACACAAATATAAAATAAGATTACTATAATTCCAATACACAGTAATCCCGAGGTAATAAAAGTGCTGGAGCTCATTTCAATCTTCCATTTAATATCAGAGTTAAGGTACTAGGTTATACAGGAGCGCTGGACCGCCATATTGACTGCCATGTTTGTGTTTTCTAACTAAAAGTGCTTAGATCCAATGGTATATTTCAACAGTCACTTCACAAAACATTACCAAATAACAAATGTAAATAATAAAGATTATTTTAATAAAAATTTTTGAGGTTCAATGCACTAAAGTGTAAAAATATTTAAAAAAATGGATTATGCTCATTCTTTTCCCTTCTGTATTTAATTATGCAGCAAAAGTGGATTGGTAAAATTGCAAAAGATCAAGCAAGTATGGGAAGCCAATTGAGTGTATTGATAATACAAGATTATGCATTATGTAGAGTATTTTTATAGAAAATATTCTGTAGTGTATTTCAAAATTAACTTACTCTTTTAATATATAGTAAACATAATGTACGGTTCTCCTATAATAAGCTGTATTGGCTGTCTTAATCTTTTTATTTACAGTTTATATTTTCGAATTATTTCTATTTCATTGAAGTGTACCTTTATAAGCTATTTATTCTTATATCTAATATTCTATTTATAAAATATTGGTTTCTCTCCTGCAACGAAAATTTGGTTTTTAAACAAACATTCAAACTGTTCGTTAACTCGTGTAGTACAAACAAGGCGGTTCAGTACTCCTGTATACGAGGTATGCCCGGAAAGTATCCGACCTTGTGGTGTACCAGAAGTAACTGGTAATTTTCGTCAATGGCAATGATATCCCCTTCAAAGTACTTTCTTCGAAAGCCACATTTTTCTACTTTCAGAGCAACCCCTAAAGTCACCTTTTGGAATAGCTGACAGCTGCTTTGTCACATTCTGTGTTATTTCCTCCACGTCTTGAAATAGTTTTACTTTTAGAGGATACTTCAATTTGGGAAAAAGCCTTTCTGGCTCTTTCTTCACAGGCAGCCAGGTCAGGACTGTATGGGGACTGTCGAAGTTGTGTAAGGCCGTGTTTCACAAGAAATTTCTGAATAAGCTGCTAATAATGGGCAGGCGCGTTGTTGTGGTGAATGACCCAGTCGCCTCCTTTCCACAAATCAGGCCGTTTCCTTCTTACTGCGTCACGTAATCGCTTCAGAACATTTTGGTAATACTCCTTGTTTACCGTCTGACCTTTTGGAGCGTATTCATAATGAAAAACAACCTTCTGATCGAAAAAAAATTAATTATGGCCTTGATGTTGTTCTGACTTTACACCAAAGAGCGATCACTCTTAAATCGCCTCAAACATTCTTTGATTTGAGTATCACTCATAGACTCATCACCATACACTTTGCGAATCATAGCTATGGTTCCAGAACATGAATGGCCAGGTGTTTGGAAAAATTTAATGGAAACCTTTTGCTCGGTGTGCTCCGTCATCCTGAAATCCGATGCGTGAAGTCCTGCGATACTTTCCGGAAAGACCTCGCAAACTACTACGAGTGCTTAAATTAAAATGATTCAGTTTTGAGAATTAAACAGAACTACGTGCCCTAGAAACCGAGAGTCGGTTTTTTTAAGATCTTACCAAAGATCTTATGCAAAATGTTGGAAAATGATCTAAAATTTTTACATATATTTTACGAGGACAAGCAGAGACAGGAATACGAAATTGTTTCACAAAAGTGGAAGTGTAAACTTCTCAATTTGTCAAACTCAATGTTTCTGGCCTCGGACTCATTTGACAAATTCAAAACAGTGTCAATAGTAGCAGAAATTTGGGAAAATTATATAAAAATAGTAATTTTTGAACTCTGATATACAATAACATCTCGCACAAAATCGGAAAAAAATCCTTTTGAAACTCTCAAAATAGCCAAAAAGCTTGGAAATCTAGTGAAATACCCTCTAGTCTTTCAAGTCCTATGAAATCCATTGAAATTTTTAAAATCTTCAAAGTCTTCGGAAATCATGTGAATTTGCGTAAGTCTGGAAAAATCCCTAGAAAATCCTTCTAATGCTTTTTACTATATCTTGAAATTCCTAATATCTCTTAGTGTTTTTTCAGAATTTTTGAAAACTCTAAGATCCTCTGAAATCAGATAAAACTTTTTCAAATATTTGAAATTCTCTAAAATCCCTTGGAATCTTTTAGAATACACTCAAAGCTTTAAAACCCTATTAAATCCTTTAAAATCCCTGAAATCAGTTAAAATTTTTTGACATCTCTTGAGGTTTTTTAAGATATTCAAAATATTAAAATGTTTTGAAATTACGATTTTTTATATGATGCATATTCTATTTTGGGCAATCTAGTGAAGAAGTTTCAAAACGCTGAAAAAACCAGTTCTTGTCAGATCACATAAGTTAAGCAGCGTTGGGCGCGGTTAGTACTTGTATGGGTGACCATTCGAGAATACTGCGTGCTGTTGGCACATCGTGGGTGTGGTGAGCCCACACTTGTAGTTATTTATAACTACAAGAAAACTATCCACCTAGAAACATTACCCGAATCGGGTAGTGTCACGTCTACCCTGAAAGGGAAATGGCTTAATGGTATAATGGTAACGAACAGTTCGAGAATCTAGTAGAATTTGTATCATTAAAAAAAATAGTTGCATCGTTAAAAAAGTGTCAAAAGTGCCAATAGTGGCGTGAGTCTGAGGCCTGATGTTTACTTATTACCGTAGAATAATTTTGATACAAAATCTGAATCATTTTAATCAAATAAATGCATACACTCTGCTGCAAATCACTTTGATCCAACTTCAAGATCAAATAATTCTCAATGATTCTCTGCGATGAAATTTAATGTAGTTACCAGTCCTGCACAGAATCCTGTATCTTATTATTATTTAAATGGAATTAAATGTATACTATGTATATATACTTATATTAAATGTATATATAATTAAATCTATACTGGCATCTTCGTAAATCCAACCAAAACACAAAAACTAATTCAACCACATGGATGCGGAATAATTTTAAAATTCTAAAAAACAGAACATTGTTCAGACATGACAATAACACTGAGAAACAAGGTTAATTATAAAACTGTGTTTAATTTCTTGAAAAGGCAAACAGAAAAATTAGTTAGATCCCTATGAAATGTTCGCATAAAATGTTTTGGTCAGTTTCAAGTGCAAGTCAACCTGAAAATTCCGTAAATAAAATATATAAAAGTTAGATAGCTTCATTTAAAAAAATGTATATGGATACTAATTTTAATTGATGTCATTTCATTTTTCCTTTATAAGAAATCAAATTTTACTAGCTAGGCCTCTTTTTGATGCATGGCTTCAAATGTAGTAATTTAATCACTTGAATAAACAAAAATCTAATTTAAGAGACATTGAGTTTAAAAGTTTTAATTTATAAGTTAGCATATAAGTTAATCAACTGAGGAAAAATAATTGAACTGAATATTTTGAACGGAACTGTGATTAACAAAATTCTTGACCCTAAAACCGTAAGGTGCTATCTTCGATTTTGCACAACTTTACAGGACAGGCTTTTTAAAATTCGGTAGTTTGTACATGAAGCGGCTTGTTGATAATAAGAAGAAATTTGTTTACCTGATTTCTGTAAGAATTAGTAGAACACTAATACAAAATTTAACTTTGAGTACGGCGAAATTTCGATGTAATAAATTATTGAATTTTAAGATAGAACTTTGTGGCTCAAAAGTATGACAAATTTTATACGTAGAAATAGCACCTTCAGGCTCTATAATATGAGTTTACAGTTGGTTTCCTCCTCAATCAACACGTACGAAAAAGTAGGTTAAAATGTTTACAACATTGTCATACTTTCACCATATTGACTTTCAAAGATGTCTTGAATTTTTCGCTGATTTTCATCTTTTTTATTATTTGCATGATTGTAATCTGGCAATGTGGCACTAGATAGAACCTTCTGATTATACAAATTTTTTCTATGCGTATTTCATTTGATAAATTTTACCTATTAAATGATTATTTTTTAGAATACGATTAAAATTACACGAGGAAATTGCATTAAACTAACTTTTGGTGTCATTAACTCATTTTTGTGAAAAAATGAGATAACACCCTACGGTTCCAGGGTCACGAAATGCTCATTCTCTGTATAGAAAATTGACTTATAAAGGCCATTTTGGAACATGAGTTGAACTTTTTATTAGATTGGTCCGTGTGTACGATTTCCATAGTTTGTTTACATGTTGGAAAACCCCGTGTTCCACTTTTCTTGCTCCCGTATTTGTACCGAAGGATCCGCCAGCACGAAATCCTTTTGGCTCACTTTGCATATCGACAATTTGTACTGAGCACGGGTAGAGAGGAAATGTCGACATTCCTGGCAGTGTTGTCTCATGGGACTAGTATGTGTGCTTCACGTTTCACTTGTTTTGCATTCTGACGAACATATATGCGACATTCTAGATTCTAATAGCTCTTTAGAGCCTTTGAATTACCATACGAATTTGCAAAATGCACCATTTACCATTGGTTCCAAAACAATCCTCTATCTTCTAAGTTTCATTTTCTAGAATCCTGTGATGTATTGAATGATGGACATACATACCATAAAATTATTAGGAACCTCGTAATCTCCTTAATACATATACAGAAATGGTTGCATTCATATTTTCTTCATAAAAAATAATTAACAGCTAGCAAATGGTTACAACCATTGGCTATTATATTATTGCTTTCATTAAAAATCCTCCATGCTCAATTTTATTTTCGTCTTTGGTGAATTGGTAGTATTACTTAATAGGAAACCTAAACCACTGGGAATTAATTATTCATTATTTTTAGGCTAATAGAAATTTTATCTTAGAAATTGGCTTCGAAAATATCGAAGCAATTTTCGCAATATCCTGTTAATAAATTCCACAAATGTGATGTGTGAAATTGAAGAGCGGCATGTATCGAGGGAACGAGCACTACAGCAGGTGTAAATATAATTATTGGCCTATCATCAAATTTCCCTCAGTCCCTCGATGCGTTGCTTCAATCAGACAATTATTGTATCTGTTATCATAATTTTAGACTGTGACATTATTTTGTTGGCTTAAATCATTTTTATATTCGATATTATTTTGAATGTAAAAATTTTTTAACTGATTAATATTGCAAAATTTGTATTCTCCAACAATTACTAGCAAATTATTAGAGTCTCAAGCTTTGCGATATATACTTTCCATACTTTAATCTGAAATTATATAAAAACATTGAAAACAATAAATTCACTTTTATAATATATCCTACAATTATTTGCGATTTAATGCGCCAATCAAAATGTACTCTCTGATTTCTTGCCAAAAATATTAAATTGGAATCCATTTTAAGAACTTTATCGTAATCCTCAACTATTCAAACCTCCCTCGCTATTTCTCTTGTTCCTAGTCCTTCGTGACTAACCCGTATGAATTTCTCCTAAAAAAATTCTTCAATCTTTCTGCACGAACCAATTTGATCTTCCGCAGCTTCTTACCTTTTAAGAAAGGCAAGGCGTTGGATTTCGGCATCGGAGGTGGAGATTGATCACGAGGACCATCCTGCAAGCTTGTCGCGATGTTGGCCCGGGCGGCATGACTCCCACCTCGCGTGTTTCACCCCTTTTTTTCTTATCCACCTTCTACCTTTTTTTCTCACTGAGTCTCAAATAGATCCCAAACTTTATTTCTCAGAAACCACCGCGGATTTCAACTCACACACCCCCAAAACCACCCCAACTCACGAGATGGTTCGTTCACCCGCACAGCGAAGCCCAGGGAAATTATTGTCGATTACTACGAACAATCAACTATCATGCAGGGTGTAGATCCACCTGATTTTAGATTCGAAAGATTGGGCATGAAGAGGAAATTACAAAAGATCTGAAAGAGAGGAAAGGAACCTGGTGAAATTTACCACGAGACCTGAGCGCAGGACACGATGGCCCGGCCACTGCGCCGGCACTGAGGCTCCGCCGCAGCCTCGGCCTCCTGGTGCTACCCCCTCCCACCCCCACCATCTCTACATCACCAACCCTCTCGTTCTCACTCCTTGCATTCCTCTCTTTCTCTTTCGCATTTCCCGCCCCCACCATTGGCCTCTCATCCTGCTCTCGCCCTCTCCTTTTTGAATATCCTCCTCTCGGTCTTCCTATTTCCGGTTCTCCCTTCAAATCGCGTCTCTTCACCTCTTTCTCATCCCATTTCTCCCATTCTCTCTCTTCCTTTATGTATTTCTCGCCTTTATCATTCTTTCTTTGTCTTTCTCCCTTTTTTTAATCTTCTCCCTTTTTTTAATCTTCTCCCTTTTTTTTAATTTTCTCCCTTTCCGCATTTTTCTTCGTTTTTGTTGTCTAAGACCCCTCCTAAGACAGACCCCTCTTAATATTTTAATATTACCATGTATTCATTAAGCAAGTAGGTATATACAGTACTTATAATAAGACAAAAGGTGATCAAATTCTGCTTCAAATAATTCCAAGTTGAAGGAAAAATGTCAATTTAATTAAAAGATATTGCAAAAGAACGTCAAATTTCGATGTTTTTGAAAAAATGGAATAACCATGGAAATAATTAGCAATTTTCAAAGCTATTCGCCTCATTCAACTTCCATTTCATTTTACTTTGCTGAATACAAGTCTTTGGTGATATAAACACAATTTAAGCACAAAATTAAAGTAATCTTTGGAGAGCTTTTTTAAAAAATTTCATATTTTAAAAACCGAACCTTTTTCAACATTTTTAATTCATGATACATACATGCAGGTTACTTTGCATAAGTAAAGAAGTAAAAAAGTTAAAGGAAATATTTCTGTAAAATTATTACCTTGAGTTCTGTGACAGGTTTTGTAGTCTCAATAAATCTTTTTCACCTAAAAGGTTATTGAATTAAGCCTAATTACTCGGCATTTCCTACTAATATTTTCAGTACGAACTAAAAAGTAATTGCTGGAGGGCTTTTTTGAAACAAGAATTTTTTTTTCTAAATTCCTAATTTTTGTTTCGTAAGGCTTATTTTGGATAAAAAATTGAGTAAAAAAATGTCATAAAATATTTCTGTAAAATTATTACCTACAATTCCATGAAAGGTTTTTTAAATCTTCAATATAGAATATTCTTGCAAAACTGTTTTAATCCAATTTAAAAAGTTTTTTTTCGTTTTCTCTATTTTCTTTTGTTATATGTTCTAAAGAACATATGTCAAATATATAAACATTTTGTGTAAAATACAAACATGTGAACAAGAACATCTAACAAAGCGAAAAAAAGAAGAAAAAAGACTTTCTAAATTCGATTACAACAGTTTTGTAAGAATTTTCTATATTTAAAATTTCAAAAACCTTTCATAGAACTGTGGGTAATAATTTTACCGCACACTACACTAAAATTTGGTGCCGGTTAAATTGGCCGAAAGTACAATAAAATATAGTTCAAAGCCTCCTGATCAAAAAATCCCAATGGGCACCAGTCCCAAAAATCAAAAGTTTTCGATGTAGGTGCGGGTAGAACGTGAACAATATTACCACAATAGAATCTAATAACCAGCTTGAAACTTGAAGATGAGTTGCATATTTTTCAATAACATGTGATCAGCCCAATCACTGACAACACTGGAAACACTGGCAAGATCAGTCCAGCTAATAAGGGAAAGAAATTAGCGATGTCCTGGCAATTATAGGCGAAATCATGGGGCTGTTCTGGCAACGTAATTAAGTCAATAGAGCAATCTAGTTCAGCAGCCTATACAAAATAAAGGCAAACCCAGTTAATAAAAGCAAGAAGATGAGGCGGTCCTGCCCATTTGAACACGCGAGCACACGTGAAACCGAGTGTTTTGGCTCCAGTTTTATAAGTATAGTAATATCCTATGATATGCTCCTCAGGTTCTTCCGCATTTTGACGTCCTCATTCTCTTGTCTGTTGAAGTTTTTTCTTTCAATGTATACTACTATGATATATTGTTGCATTTCTGAATCGAAAATATTTTCACACTATAATTAGCCAACAGCGCGCCGTAATAACTATTGTCACTATCGCGTCTTGTGAGGAACACCGTAGTGTGAAGTTTCAAATGCGATTTCTCGGCAAAATGTGACGTCTTAATAGTATTTCCTGTAGTATGGAGGTATTAAATGCACTAATCGTCATTATAAAGCACATTTCTCTACTGTTCCTAATAAGTTCATATGATAACTGCGTGGTTGGGTGTAATAACAATTGTACAATTATTGAAGAATTTTTTTATTATAGCTTAGCGTAGACAAGAAAACTTTTTTACCTTTGTTAGTTTGTCTGATCTATAGTGTTTCAACTGGCTGGACTACCAAAGTCTCTTGCGTTTGTTCGTTGGACTGATCATAGTCTTGTATTAACTAGCTTAACTAATAGCATGTTTTGCCTCTGTTGATTAGACTGATCTATAGTATTATCTTAAATGGCTGGATTACCAAAGTATCTTGCTTCTGTCGATTGGACTGATCTATTGCTTGGTCTTGACTAGCTGGACTAAGAAAGTGTCTTGCTTTGTTGGTTGGACTGATCTATAGTCGTGCCTTAACTGGCTGGACCACTAACGTGCCCTGCTTTTGTTGGTGGGACTGATCTATAATCTTGTCTTAACTGTCAGGACTACCAAAGTGTCTTGCTTTTGTTGATTGAACCAATCTATAGTCTTGTTTTGACTGGCTGGACTACTAACATGTCTTGCCTTTGTTGTTTGGACTGATCTGTAGTCTTGCCTTAATTGGCTGGAATACCAAAGTGTCTCGCCTTTTTCGGATAGACTCATCTATAATCTTGTCTCAATTAGCTGGACTACTGAATATCTTTGGTAATCCAGAATGTCTTTTGCCTTCATTATTTAAAAAAATCTTCATATTGCCAGGGCAGTCCCATTATGTTGCCTTTAGTGGCTAGAGTGGCTTTTCCTTTGATAATTTAACTGACCTACAGTCTTGTATTCATCAGCTTCATTCTTCCACCTTCAATATTTCGAACAGTATTTATATTGTCAGGGCAGCCCCATGATTTTGCCTATTATTGCCAGAACAGCGCCATTTTGTTGCCCTTATTAGCTGGACTGGCCTTGCCAATGTTTCCAGTCAACCTAATCTTCAAGTTTCGAGCGAGACATTAGATTTGCTTGTCGTCATGTTCTTCACGTTCAAGCCCACATATCTCGGAAACTTCTGAATTTTTGGACTGGTGCCCATTGGAATTTTTTTAACAGGAGACTTTGAGCTGTATTATATTGCAATTTGAGCCAATTGGACCAGGACCGAATTTTGATGTAAAGTGTGCGGGGTCCTTTGTGACCCATCCTATTCTTCTACAAGAGATATGTAGTACAATATTGTACCAAAAGCACGGACCCAAATATTGTACATTTACTAACCTAATAAAAAATGCTGCTGTCTCCGCATCGTAGATATCGACAACACATTTTGTATGAGATCTAAGTAACCAGAGAAGACAGTTCAGAGCAAACAAATTGTAAACTGTAAAGCAATAATGCCATTGAAATATTTTTTATTGTATCTAAGTGACCTTGAATTTGGAAAAAATCTTTTAAAATCGACTTTTTCGATATTTCCTTAGAGTTAGATCAATTTTCTCGACCATTTGACCATGACATGTATGATGTCAAAAATGTATTTTTGATATATATCAACAATAATGTATGAAGAAGGTTGACATTAAAATAGTTTGTATTGAACTTGAATTAGGAAAGAATATTTAGAACTGAAATATTGCTTTTCATATTATGATAAAAAAATCTTTGGTATCTGAATTGAGTGAAAATATTGTCCATTGTACCTAAATTTTTGTATGTGTAGTGAGAAACCCATTAAAAAATTTGTTTAATCAATTTCTTATTAAATTTTAAGGACGCTCAGGCAAAACACAATTTTTTAAAAATGAATTCCTCACTGTACATGTACAAATTGAGGTATGCTGGAAAGAATTTTTACTTAACACACTCCCTCCAAATTAATTTTATCGTAAAAAAACGATATGTCACTTTTAAATATGTGCTTGTGATTAAAAGTCAATACAAATTATTCTAATTTCAACCTTAGAACATTAGAACTAAGAATGAAGAACTTAATTTTTTTCACTACGCCCTATGAAGCCTCAAATAAAGTTGCAAAATAAATATTACTTTCCATATACCAGCTTCAACGTCAAATCGGCAAAACTTATAGTTCATGGCAGTTTCTGTTTAAAAAATTTATAAATTCGAAACATTTTAGAGTACCTTCGAGCAGCAACTTCCAGGTAACCCCTCTCACAGGAAAACACTTCCAATGAATCTTGGAAGAATTTTTCTTTAGATCAGAGCCTCCAAAAATATAATAGCTGACGATCTATTGAGAAAATTGTCGATATAAGGACTTAAAAAAAAAGAACGAACATTCCAGAAGATTATGATGAAAGACTGGAAAAAACTATAGCCAGAGACGATTTATCTTCACAGAAAAGTGATGTTTCATCTCCTGCTTATTGAATAGTAGGATTTTCAACAACCATCATGGTATTGCTCACTCTGTATCACGTCAAACTCAAAATATATTTTCTTATTTATTTGGCATTCTATGATTCCAAAATCGATAAAGGAAATTTAAAGTACAACTGAATTTGCAATATTGCTTAAATCTAAAAATATCAATGTCTACTTTATAAATATTAAAGAACAGGAGTTTTCAAGAGCGTTTTGATACCTACTTTCCCAGGCTACTGTGAACACTCACTATATTTCGTCGTTGTCGCTAGTCGATATTTAGAGAGGAAATGACGTTCCTTCTCGCGGAACTTGGAACATTCTCATTCCCTCATGAACTATGCTTTACTCTATTCTGCTCTAGAATAGTGCCCCCCCCCCCCAACTCCACCCACTCCTTTCTCTCTTTTCGCCTTAAGGTGATTTCCATTAATGTAATGATGGTGTTGGCAAAGCCTCCTGAGCCGATCTATGTGGATTATTATCTACAGGAGAGTTAAATCTAGGAAATTGAGGTTCAAATTTAGAATTCCTTGAAGTGAAAAATAAAGAGGATTGATTGTAGAAGAATTAAAGATATTTTTCGCGATTCATTCTTTCTTGGGTTTAGATCATTTTTGACTCTGTTTTTATGCTAAGAAAATTCAAAAAATTATAAGCGAGAATCCAGATTGACAAGCTTTATTTAAAAAGAGATCAAAAGATTGAAAATACTATTGAAAATTACTATTAAAAAACCGTTGGAAAGACTATGAAATTCCGTGTCGAATAACCTAGCACAGTTGTAGCGAAATTCTGAGATTTATAGCATACAGTCTTTGAAAAATTTTCTTCAATTTAAGCTAGTAAAAATTCGAAAATCGTTACGGGTTTCCGAGATATGACAAAAATTTCTAAGTCTGCATGTGTCAATTTTCAGTCGGCAATCACTAAGCTAAGGCTAAGAATTTCTGAGTTTTTGTACCTTAACTTCAACTCGTACTGTTACTTGCAAAACTTGTGGAAAAAAAACTGAATTTGATAGAAAATTTTCATTCATATCTCGGAAACCCATGAATTTTTGAAAAATTGTATTGGCTCAAATGAAGGGAAAGACTTCAAAGATTACGTCCCGTCAATTTTAGTTTTTTAGCACAAGTATCCCAAGTCATAGCATGAGTTAAAGTTGAGGCACAATATCTGAGAAATTTTCGGCGGCCCACAGCGGTGATCGCATTGTATCATTTTTTAGGTGTCCTGTTTTTAAATGGGAGAACTTTATGCTGCTATTTTCAATGTAAAACAAATTAATCTGGGTCTGCACCAGCAGTCTAATTTTAGTACCACTCGAGACTATTTTTTCTGAGTCTTATTTAATACATGAAATTAGCCCTGAAATAATACTTTTTTTAACTGTGCCAAAAAAGGTCAAAAATGTCTCTATTAGGGGTTGCTCAATGTGTAATTTCGTTACCCTTCCAACGTACTTTGAAAAAAGTTTCTCATCCCCTTTTTAAATGAATAATCACGTTTCAAAGTCAGCAGTGATTTTTAGTAGTACTCGCCCTAGTCGCACCGACAATTTCCGACGGTAGTGTATATCTTTACTAAGGACGAGAATAATTCTATTCAAAGTAAATTTGTCTTCCTGCAAATCTAGTCTCTTCATTTGTTTGCTAGGTAAAGCTGAAATTATATTTATTGAATAAAAGTTTCACTAAAATTACATGAAAATTTTTCTATTTTATTTTTCCAGAATCGTGTTATTTAGCGTATTAAATTTCATTGAAAAATCTTTAATATTATACATTTAAGATATTTTTTATACTATGCAACATCTTCGGAGAGTAAAGAGAATAGAAGTTTAAGTAGCACTTCATCAACTAAAGTGCCTTGATAAATTTTAAATTCCACTTATCCCTTTCATCCTTCTACTTTAATCAGTAATCTTTCTTCGAAGCATAGAAAATAAAACAAAGAAAATAAATAATTTCTAAGCCTAAAAATCACCAGTGATAAAAGTAGATTTACTTTTTTACATTATATACATAGAAGGAAAGATCAATACAATTTTTTCAATAAAATCTTTAAATTCCAAAACCAAATATGGTTTAACATTTTCTAATGTTTTATGTCGAACCTCTCAACTGAGATGAATTGAAAAATCTCTCATTATTTTGCCTATATTTTACTATTGGTATTTAGTACAGACACTGTAAAAAGTACATGAGCATTTGAAGAATCTCCCGCTTTGCTCATAAGCTCAAAATGCTCGCATTCTTTGCTTCTTCTTTATTATAATACAAGACAGAGAATAGAACTATTCTACAAAACGAAACCTAGTCGTATTCGCTTCACGTATGATGTTATTTGGCAAGGTTTTTGTAAAATGATATCGCGACTCGATAAGAAGAAACCCTTGAAATAAACGATGCCTCAACAACCCTCCGGTACATTTCACCTTTACTCACATTCTAAACTTTATTTTCCCATAAAATTCTTGAAATCGTCGTCTTGGTCAATTCATTTCTTGAATATCTGAATCTTGGGGAAGTCTAGCAATTTTGATGAAACTTGATTAAACTTTAGTGTTGGATGAGTGTAGTTAATGGTTGAAATGTTTCTCCAAAAATTTCAAAATTCAGGGATTTACAGGATTTGGTGTAACGTGTAATTTATAGGCATTTTTGATGCAGTTCAAAAACAAAATAAAATTCAAAAGGAGACTAAAAAAATTATTGATTCAATTTTTTGCTCAAAAGTTTACCTTTAATTTTTTTTAAATAATTATTTCCATTTCTTATAATTTGCTATGCCAATTTGACAAATAAATTGATGGACACTCTTTAACTTTCGAATATATATA
>CAKNYM010051103.1:437524-450739 GCA_932195095.1 Andricus curvator
GCCAACGGCCATACCACGCTGAAAAACCCAGTTCTCGTCAGATCACTGAAGTTAAGCAGCGTTGGACGCGGTTAGTACTTGGATGGGTGACCATTCAAGAATACTGACATGAGTGCTGTTGGCACATCGTGGGTGTGGTGAGCCCACACTTGTAGTTATTTATAACTACAAGAAAAACCTAGAAACACTACCCGAATCGGGTAGTGTCACGCCTACCCTGAAAGGGAAATGGTTTAATGGTATAACACACTTTCCTAATTTAGACTTTTTTTGTATAACCAACTGCCCTGGGAAAAAATATGAAAGAAAGTTTAAAAAATGGATTGAATTTCTAGTTTTACCGGTTTCGTTGATATTATCCGGACAGACCAGACATAAAAAATCTGCCTGCTGCGTGGGCGCAAGTTTGAGTGTGCCTATAGGGCGCGCGTCTGTTGGATCTCGCGCTTCGCGCTCCATTTTTGACAGAGATTTGTAAATGTAAATTTATTTGCTGAATTACCTTAAAATGAAAAATGAAATCCTTTCTTCAGACAATGCTTCCCTATCTCGCGTTGTTATGCTAAAAATATAATTTTTGTTTTCATATCATTTTTATGAATAACACAAAATATCCTACAAGTTTTCTTTCCGATTTTTTGCACACCTGGATTCTTTTGGCGTAATATTGGAATTTCAAATTTTTGTATATTAATTTCGATAAATAGATTAAAAAAGAGGAGTTCTGTCAAAAAATGGTTTAAAGAAATTTTGTAGGAATTCATGAACGCTGAAATTCCTTGAAAAACTTTTCCCCATATTTTGCGTCGTTTGACTCAAAATTTGAATTTTCGACTTTTTCATAGTATTTTCGACAAGTGAAACAAAAATGACAAGTCCTATAAAAAATGGTTCAAATAAATTTTTTGGACATTTTAAAAGCTCCGATTCCTTGTTGAAATCTTGTCCCTTATCTCACGGCGTTTGGTTCGAACTCTGAATTTTCGATATTCTGAATATGAGGCACTTTCAATACATAAATCCAAAATGACAAGTCCTATTGAAAAATGGGTTGAAGACATTTTGTGGGACTTTTTGAAAGCTATAATTGCTTTCCAAGACTTTTTCTCGTATCTCACGTCGTTTGGCTCAAAATTTGAATTTTATATTGTTTCGTAGTATTTTCGATAAATAAAACCGAAATGACCTATTAAAACCTGTCAGAAAAAAGTTTTGAACCAAATTTTAGGGCTTTTTAAAATCTACAATTGACGGTTCGGAAAGCAGAACCGACGGAGCGCTTGGCCAATAGGCAGGAGAGGGGATAACTCGTAGTGAACGAGCCAGACGAGGCAACGAATGATTCGTCCATTCGTCGTCTCGACGAATTATTGGGCGCCTCGGACGAGGCGTCTCGCCTCGCCTCGTCCACCTCGTTCACTACGCGTTATCGCCTCTCCTGCCTACTGGCCAAGCGCTCCGTCGGTTCTGCTTTCCGAGCCGTCAATTACTTCCTGAGACTTTGTTTTCATATTTTGCGTTGTTTAGGTCAAAATTTAAATTTTCGATTTTTTCGGTAGTATTTTCGGAAAAAATAAAACCAAAATATCAAGTCTTATAAAAAAATGGTTGAGAAGAAATTATATGCCTTTTAAAAAGCTACAATTTTTCTCGAAAACTTTTTTTGCAACACCCACCTCAAATGTTGACGTTTTCATGTATAAATTGTGCCTAAAGGACCTTTTTTGAGCAGACTGTGCGAAAAAATTTCGCGCATGCGCAGTAAAAGCACTGGTGTAAAAGCTGCGCATAAGCACTTTCGAGATGAGGAACTTTAGACACTGGCATAGGTAACATTAAACACTGGTGTTGGTATCTTCTTCAAATAAATTTAGATTTAACATGAACAAATCTTTTAATGATTAAAGTTTTGTTTTTATGGTTTTGTAGCCCTAGGCTGGAACCTTTATGGTTTCGGTCGGGTCTCCGTCCGTCGTACAAAAGGGCATACGTTCCAACATTAGGCATAGCAAAAGGGCATAAGCACATTTGAAAAAAAAAAGTTTTAATTTTTTTGAACAATTTTTGTACAAAAATTTGGTTTCTTCAAAAAAATTTGTTCACAAAATTGAAAAATTTTCTGTTTTAAGATCCTGTTAATACTTAAATTAACGTCTTAATAGGCTATGCAACCCTATCTTGTAGGCGCTCGGCGCCTACTACGACTGATTTTTCCATTTTATGGCAGAAGACGGTAGGCGCACTTGTATCACAAATAACTATCAAACTTATCTGTCGTCGTGTGGCTTAAAATGAGAATTTTCAACTTATTCATTTGCAATGTTTCCAACAAAAATTGTAGATATTTTGAATACCTTCAATTCTTCTTTTAAACTTTTTTCATGTATCTGCCGTCGTTTGACGTAAAAACGGAATATTCGAATTTCGGATAGAATTTTCGATGCATAAAACCATCACCGTTGGTAAATGAATGCTGGTTAACGAACTCGTTCTTTCTTTTAAGACCTAAAAAAATGTTCTAAAGCTCAATTTGATCCGTTTATTTTTTTGAGTTATCGTGTTTACGGATGGACAGACAGACAGACGCTATCGCTAAAACTTGATTTTCGGCTTCAGGGAATTTCAAAACTTAGAGATCCGTTGAAAAACTGTGGTGTCCAATTTCGGACAATTTTAATAGTTTCTCAATCATAAATGATGAGAATGTGAAAATATAGCAGACATTTAAAAAAATATATTTTCTATATTTTATCATATATTATAATATTAAAGATACACGTGAAACTCGAATTTCGACTCATTTTTTCATATTATTTTTAATTTTTTGCCAAAACGGATTTGACAACGGGTTTGAAATTTTTGTGAAAAATGAGAAAAACTGATTTTTTAAGTGTTTTATATCCCAAAGGCAACTTTTCCATATGGTATCATACCGATCTGAAAATAATTACTATTAATGTTCCATTAACGCCCCAAAACAGATAGTGTCAAGAAATTTAAGTGCAAAAAATAATACGTGCCTGAAAAGGTATTTTAATTTTTGTTTATTTAATATTTTTCACTTTTTGCGTAATCACGGTACATTTTCATTGTAAATCACATTATATTTTTTTTTTATCTGACATAAAATATTCTGGAAAGAGAAAGGGTATGTATAAGTAAATCTAGTAGAAAGCACCGAATTTTCATTTGCGACTTCGCATCTTTTTAAACTTATCTTTATACAATCAGCAAGGTTCGATGTTCTGTGAAAAACATATTTTTTATTAGTTTTTGGGCTTTTTAAAGGTTTTTATTCCTAGCCATTCTATATAGAATTATTTAGGATATGTTTGATATCATCTCTTTTTATGTTGATTACAAAAAACTAAGTTCGAATAACTATAAAATTATTTTTTTCAAAATTAATACTTCAATGCACTCTTAAAATTTCCGAAAAATATTCAATATGAATAATCCAACCGTTCATTCGTTCTTCCAATAAAAAAAATAGAAAAATAAAAAATGACATGCTTCAATCAACATTTTCGCGAAAGAGAAAAAAAGATCTCACTTAATTGAAATTGTGGTTTTTCATGAAGGTGTTGCATTTTTAAAATTTTTTTTCATTACGCTGATATGCTTAAAAGACGAAAATTTCCTCTTTGTTCGAAGAAAAATTTCCCTATTTTCCCTACAATTGAACTGCTGAACCACTGTGATCCCTGAAATAATTTGAATTGTCAATTCCTTTATTTCATAAATGTGTTCGAAATTAGAAAAGTTTTACATTTAAAAAACGTGAAGATAAATTGAAAAAAAAAATTGAAAATTTTATGAATTCAAAAAAAAAAAAATCGAAAATAATGTTTAATTCAGGAAACAAGTGTAAAAAGAATGAAAACGAGAAACTCGAATTGCATAAAAAAATGCAGTAACCCTGCAGAATGTTTGTAAGTAACATAAATAAATAAATGAATTTCATTCAAGCCATGCTTGTTTTTTTGAGAAAAAGGTATTAGTTATTCAATATTATTGATTTTAAAGTATAGATGCTTTATTCATTTATTTAATTCTTAGTATTGTTGTTTACTCTATATTAAATAATTTAATTTGCTTTCAATTAATATGATATTAAAACACTATCAAATTACATATAATATAAAATGTTGATATAATCATCGTTCAATCTCAATGGTTGTAACATTTATCTCTTGGAAAATGAGCGACACGGAGAACATTCAGAACCACCCTATTGTGAAGAGTATTCTGGTGTCGCTAACAATAGGAATGGAGTCGCTTTTGGTCCAGAGAAAATAGACTTCATAAGCTTTTGTCTCGCCTTTCCTGCCCTACACTTTGGTTCATATATATTTTATCGTTGAACTTTATCATGTTATTTTATTATATATTAAGAGCCAAAATGTAAAAAAAAAACTTCTACTGATACTAAAAACTTAATTGGTATTTAATTTCTTCATGACTTTCTAGTATCGAAAATCGTATAGTGAGGTACATTTAATCTAAATGAAACCTTAGAATTTTGTAACTGTTTTATAGTTAAATCAATAAATTTAAAATATTTCGAAAGATTTAAAAGATTTAAAAAGATTTCACGTGAATTTTACTAAGAGTTCGAACATTTCACAAATATTTGAAAAGATTTCCTAAAGATTTATGAAAGATTTCACGAAGAATTCAAGGCTTTTAAAGATTTTAAATAGACAGGTACAAATATTTCAAAATATTTCAAATATTTCTAAAGATTTCAAGAATTTTCAAGATTTTAAACGATTTTAAAAGGTATCCAAATATTTTAGAATATTTCAAAATATTTTATAAAGATGTCTAATATTTCAGAAGGTTTCATAAACAAAGATTTCAGAAAAAATCAAAGATGTCACAAATATTTCAAAAAATTTCACAATGATTTCCAGAATTTCAAACATTCAAACTATTTTAAAAGGTTTTCCATAATTTTAAAATATTTAAAAATATTTCACGAAGATTTCAAATATTTTAAAAGGCTACACGAACAAAGATCTCAAAAAAAATTCGAAGATTTCAACAGATTTATCATCAATTTAAAAAGATTTAAAAAGATAAAAGATTTCAAAAGATTTCAAAGATTTCACAAGATTGCGCAAAGGCTTGTACACCAGATTTTGAAATTGATCAATCTTTAAGGATTTTCCAATTGCAAAAAGACGGGAGAAAAACACTATCTAAATTAAAAATTATATTCAAATTTGATATTCTGAACAGACAGTTTATGGTTTTTAGTAATCTTCTCTAGTATACGAATTAATTAGCTAAAATTTGTTAGTGGCAATTTTTTAAATATTATCAAATTCTAAAATAACCTTCAAAGTAGCATTTTTAATATTTCTAACAAGTCAATAATTTCCTAATAATTTATATCACTTAAGTTTTTAGTGAAATTGAACAGTACAGATAATTCTTCATTTTAAAATTTACTTTATAAATATTTTACTTTAAATTTTCATTGTACATGGCACACTCTTGAAAAAGTAAATTTTAATAAAAAAAAAAATTAATCAAAATTAAAAAAATTTAATCAAAATTATTAATTATATTAAAATTAATTTCATTAGGTTATTTGTAGCATATTTTCTATAAGTTATGTAATAAATTTTATATTCCCAACAATTTTTTTGGGTATCACAGTATTATATCATTAAAACTTAGAGCCTTATTTTCTTAGTTTCCACACATTGTTTAAATCTGCTGTTAACTTCCAATTTATGTAAAACTATTACTGATTTAATTTGTGAACGTTAAGGTGGCGAAATATGTCCTTGTTCTTGCAAATACAGATTTAAAAATATTTACTTTAATAAGCGCATTACACTTAAATTCAACTAAATAAAAAAATGTATTCATTGCCGTTAATTCTTTAACGCTGAGAAGTTGATTATTCGAATTTTGACTGCACACTACATATTAAGATTTTTAAGATTTCTAAAGATTTCACAAAATTTCAATGTTTCCCAAGTATTTCGAATTACTTATTAATTATTGTGGGATTGAAGGGATTTATAAAAATTTCAAGTGATTTCTAATAATTTCTAGAGACTGTAAAGAATTGTAAAAGATTTCAATCTATGAGAATATCTATGAGCTTTAACAGATTTGAGAAGATTTCAAGGGATTTTGAGCAATTTTAAAAGATTTAAAGCATTTTCAATTAGTTTCAAAATAGTTCAGGGCATATCACAAAATTGTTGAAGGTTTCAATGGATTTCAAAGAATTTAAGAAAAATGCAAAGTATGGTAAAAAAAATATTTCAAGAGATTTCATAGCCCTTCTAAAAGGATTGCCAATAAGTTTTAAATATTTCAAGGGATTTCCAAAGATCTTTTGACATTTCATTGCGTGTGAAAGAATTTTAAGGGATGTCAGAGGATTTTTTTATGGATTTCAAAATATTTCACGAAATATGACCAAACTTCTAAAGGTGCCAAGTGTTTTCACGATATTTCAAGGATTTTAGGGAATTTCTAGATAATATTTTAAATTATTTC
Organism: Andricus curvator; assembly: GCA_932195095.1. NCBI lineage: Eukaryota > Metazoa > Arthropoda > Insecta > Hymenoptera > Cynipidae > Andricus > Andricus curvator. Next base: position 444,050 of record CAKNYM010051103.1, read on the forward strand.
TTGGGACCTAGGATTTCAAGAACTGTTATCAGATTTGAAAAATTATAAGACATTTCAAATGATTTCGAAGAAATTCAATAAAATGTATAGGAATTTACGGGGCTTCCAAAATTTTTTAATTGATTATGACGGAGTTAAAATTTGAAATTATTATAAATTATTATTATTATTCTTTGAAATTTATTTCAAGAGATTTTATGGAATCTTAGAGAAATATATAGGATACCATCAGCTTTCAGAAGATTTCAAGGTACAGTAAAATCTGGATTTAATGTCGGTTTTGGGAATGACGGTGACCATAAATGCAGAGTCTCGAAAATGCTTTGTCTCTCTCCTTTTTTGTCCCCGTTTTGTCCCGGCGGCGCGGCGTCAATTCTCGAAAACACAAAATCCAGAATCAGTGAATCTAGATTCGACTGTATTTTAAGAAATTTAGAAAGATTTAAAAGGTATCAAAAGGTTTGAAGAGTGATGCAATACAACGTAGTACTTAAAATATGGAAACATTCAATAATTAACTATGACAGTAAAAGTGCAATGGCTCAGTTTTTACGTGTATAGCAAACGGTTATTTCATTATTTGATATACAAAAAAGGAAACTTGCAAAAACTTGATTTCTCGACTTGGAAAACCTGGAGAACCTGAAGCTCACTGAAAAGTGACGAACATCCCCTTTTTTGTTCTTCTGACAATTGATAAATAAACCCTTTAGGTTCTGTGCCTGAACCTATGCATATTCATATTTTACACAAACGATACCATCCTGGTAAAAATATTATCCCTCAGACTGTTTTACTGACGTGAAAATCTCTACCGACTGCATAAACGTGAAAAATAACTTCATTTCACAGGAACGACGAAAGAAGCAAAGGAAAAAAAGCAAGAGTAAGAAATTACCATTATCTTCAACGCTGAAATATTATACAAACTTAAACATTCCCTCAGAGAAACTAAACTCAGGAAAAAAAGTCTAACATCACCTAGTTGTTATTGTCCCATATCTGATTTTTCATATTTCAGACAATTTAGTTGAAAATGAATATATTATAAGACTTAAGTTAAACTATTGCAAGTAATTTACTTCAGTTGGTTTATTGAGGCAGCCCACGACTCGTCCTCACATCGGTTTCAGGACAATATCATACGTCATTCCTGGCCCTTGTGGACCCCCGCAGTTTCGCAGCACCAGCACACTGTTTCCCCTCTAGCCTTCTCCTTATTCGGGAAGATTTTATCCTTGAAGTAATTCATATTCAACAAACTGTTTTCTGAATGATTTCCCGACATTCTAGTCCAATCCACATTCTGCTTCTCCTAAGGTTGAGACTAGAAGATCTTAAAAGACAAGCTGGCGCGGTTTAAAAATTGCTCCCTTGCTTCTCTGAGAGTCTTATGTTAGTATGTAGGGGCAGTTCACTGATTTCGTTTAAAAAGTGTTGAAGGCATATTTATAGAAATGTGATTTTCAAGTTTAATGAATAATTAAATATTATTTAATGTATATATATAATTATTAATTAATTTATTATTTATTTATTATTTATATGTAAGTGTATTATTATTAATTAAAAATAATATATTATCATATTTATTATTTAATTAATTTAAAATTAATTAATAAATATATATAATTATTAAATATTAATCCACATAGTGGATAAATTATTGTTTGTTTGATTTTAAATAATATTCAAATGTACACAGGTGCAAAAAAATAGAATTTCTCAGACACATTTAAATGGCTTCAAACAGACAAAGTATGTATAGTAAGAAAAGTACTAGAGGGGTAACAGTGCGCTGGTGGTGGGGAACTGTCTGCCGTCACCACGGGGGGTGCACAAGGGTCAGACCGTACGTTGTCGATTGGACTGGAAATTCGAGAAATCGTCCCGAAAACAGTTTTTCTTCATGGATATGGGTTTTCTGAAGTAAGGAAAGCACTAGAGGGGTAACAATCTCTGGTGGTGGGTGACAGTTTGCTGTATCCACGGGGGGTTCACAAGCGTGTACAGGTATGAAGACGAGTTATGGATCACCCGTTTATTAAGTCGAAGTTTCAAACGCCTGGTCTGACGAAGTTTTCTTTTTCAATTTTGTTTCTGTCTCTCGCAAGAAAAATTTAAGGAATGTATCCAGCAACATTTCCTAAGAATTTTTCGGATGTTCAGGCAATCAAAACCCGAATTTCGGAAAAACGAAAAGTGTGTCTTCTTTTTCGAACCTATAAATCAAATGTTATCAAAGTAAATTCCAAGGATATTATTTATCTGCAGTTGAATAAAAACATTTTAAACAGTTGACAACTACAATTATCTGAAGAGGGATCATTTTTATCCACCTCGTGATAAAAATTAAGTGCCATCGGATAATTGTAGTTTTGAATTGTTTGCAACATTTTTATCCAACTTCAGATAAATAATATTCCTGGAATTTACTGTGATAATAGAACCGAGCAAGTTTCATATTTTTCGTCTTCAGCTATAGAAAGCTATTGTCCCCAATTTCGCGAGTTTCTGGCGCTAATTATGATTTTTTGGGTCCATATCATGTCACATACGGCAAGTCACACCTGCGACATGTCGCATCTGCAGCATGTCACATCTGCGGCATGTCTCATCTGCAGCATGTCCTATCTGCGGCATGTCACACCTGCGGCATGTCTCATCTGCGACATGTCCTATCTGCGGCATGTCACGCCTGCGGCATGTCTCATCTGCGGCATGTCCTATCTGCGGCAAGTCACACCTGCGACATGTCGCATCTGCAGCATGTCACATCTGCGGCATGTCTCATCTGCAGCATGTCATATCTGCGGCATGTCACACCTGTGGCATGTATCATCTGCGGCATGTCCTATCTGCGGCATGTCACACCTGCGGCATGTCTCATCTGCGGCATGTCCTATCTGCGGCATGTCACGCCTGCGGCATGTCTCATCTGCAGCATGTCACAACTGCGGCATCTCTACCTAGCGACATCTTTCACCAGTGGAAAGGGATTCGACCAATATTATTTCTGTGGCCAGTCACAGGGGTGCCTACCCGCCCCCCACGAGACGTTGGAAAAGGGGTAGGGTTTTGACCAACATTATTTCTTTGGCCAGTCACAGGGATGCGGTGAGGGATGCCGCAAAAATGTCAATTTCTCAGTGAGAAATGCCGCGCGGGAGAGAAGCCGCTAAATAGAGATGCCGCAGTTGTGATATGCCGCAGATGTGACATGCCGCAGGTGTGACATGCCGCAGATGTGACTTTCCACAGAGAGACTTGCCGCATGTGAGATGATATGTCCCCGATTTTTTTGCGGTTTCCTAAAATACAAATTGTCTATAATACATAAAATACTACTTTCTACTGATAACTAGAAGTTTACATTTGTTTAAACACTTCATTATTATTTTCAGCAATTTTTTTTCTAATAGATTTAAAAAGTCGCGGTTTTTCAGAATTTTTCAACTTATTTTCAACTCTTCAATTAGAGCGGGGCAATAATCAATAACATTTAGCCGATATAATTTTTAAAGTAATTTATTATTATTTATAATAATATTTTCTCTGAATAATGCTAGAAAGTTGCAGTTTTTTCTAAAATTGTCCACCTTTTATCGAATTTTCAATCAGAGTGAGGTAATAATTAATTCAAGTTAACGAACATAATTGTTCAAATAATTGATTATTATTTTTAATAATATTCTCCTACAATGATGCCACAAATTTTCGGTTTTTTCTGAAATATTCCAGTTTGTGTTCATTTTTTGCTTAAAGTGACCTAATAATTAGTGAAATTTAATAAATATAATTCTTTTAACCAAACTAATATTGTTTATAACTATCACTTCCTATAGCAATGCTGTATAGTTGTGGCTTTTTCTGAAATTTTCCACTTTTTGTCAACTTTTCACTTTGTGAGGTAATAAATAATGCAAGTTTAAAACATAATTGTTCGAACAGATTATTATTGATTATAACTGTCTTCTCTTAGATGATTAGAAAGTTGCGGTTTCTCCTGAAATTTTTTACTTTGCTTTTTCTTCTTAGTTATGAACATATAATAAATAAATAATAGAGAGAATCATTTCTTGAACAATCTCTTCCTTTTTGTTATTATATTTATTATATCATATTAGAATAAAATTTTCCTTGAAAGCCTTTTTGTTCAAATAGATAATAATATTTATTATTTGTGGACGTCTACATGAAAAGAACCCTTGTGGGCGGTTCTAGGGTCAAAATTATTATTTTTTGATTTGAGTGGGGAATAATATTAAGACCTATACTGAATCTTTTGACACTATATTTATGTCGTGAAAGCAAGCGGAAATGGGTACATTTCATTTTTAGAGAAAAAGTGTAACATGTGCGCTTATGGCTCTCGCAAACATTAAGGTGATTCAAACTGGTTTCTTTTCAGAATAATACAAAATACGTCCATAAGGATGAATTTTTGATGTAATATTTTAACCACATATTCTAAAGGTCTGTATGAGTATATGATTAGAGCGTCTTTTTCGAAAAATAATCTTTTTTATGTTTATTTTTTACATTGAAAATATACTGCATTGTATGCTCCTGTAAAAGGGCAATACGCCAACCGGAGTGTACCCATGATAGACCAAAAACAGGCACTCCCCTTTCACCCTGCTAGCCGGTTTTTCCGAACGGTTTTCAGAAAAACGGCGAAGCGGATCGAATCACGGTATAATTTGTTGACAATACTGGAACCCAGGGGGGATACCTGACTGCTTTTGGCCCTTGCTTGCTTTGTCCAACCTTGCCATTGTTTAGACGATTAAAGTGCAAGCATGCACTTGAAGATTACCTTTATTATTGACAGTATTAACCGATTTTCCTAAATTGTTTTCATTTTTTTTTTAATTAAATGAGGGAATTGATTCAGCTCATTAAAATTGAATTGAGTCATTTTTTCGTAATTTCAATCTTTGTAACAGGCCTTCATCCCGTGACAATGAAAGGGTCAGCTAAAGGATATGTTGTAATGTAGTATGAGGACTGTATTTACGTGCGTATTCATTATCAACGGGTGATTTAGTTAAGTCTTCCACGATAGACAAAAGCAAATGCAAGGAAATCAGAAATATGCCCCTCCAAGACAATGTTGTGATAAAAATGTTTGCGCAACAAAAGACTCATTTGTCTTTCCAGATTCTGCTGATGTTCATTTTAGAAATTAAAATATTATTTAGTTGAAATATCTACTATTACAATACTCGTTGAGAATTTATATATTTTGGTTTAAAGTTCGTTTCTTTTTGATGTTCAAAATTTATTTTTTACTGAAAATTAACGTATTTCAGTTTACGATTCACCAAAAGTTAATTCAAAACAAATCAGTGTACAGGCCACAGTTTTAATCCAATGTTGACGTCTTTTCTTCTAAATCAGAGCTAATAAAATTCTCCTGAGATCGGTCGAGGCCGATTTTGAAAAAAGTATTTTTTCTATTTAATAACAAAAATGGAAATTTTGTTCTTTCAGAAGAGTACCGGTTTTTGAAAAACATTTGGATTCAATCCAAAATACCTAAAATCAATTAAGCAACTATTCACAAAATTTGCTAATAGTTTGTTATAAACAAATGAGTGTAAATGGATGCATAGGGAATGGCAGTGATTCGTGAATTAATTTGCACTAAATTTGAACAATTTATAGACAAAAATCGTTTCAATTGAATTCATGAAATATAATAATTAAATTTTTATTTGATAAACAAGTTTAATAAAATCCATAGCAGGTAGTTATGTTGAAATAAATCAAGTTTTTTCTATTAAATCAGCCATTAATTATACGTCAATGTCACAAATTATCAGATTTATTCATTCAATAACAACTCGTGATTGTTTAAACAAATTTAATTAAAAAATGCATTGCCTTGATATTTTTAGAGGTTCCAACCGAATAGACGAATTTAAAAAAAAACAATACATAATTTTCAGTGAAGAAAGAGAAGAAAGTTCATCCAAATTGCTGAACTTTGAAGCCGAAGGAGGCTTTTTATGTGAAAGAGTTGAATTTTCAACCCAAAAGTATGAATTTCCAAGTAGTTGCATTTTGGAAAAAATTTAAAATCAATAAGATCAGGTTTCAAAAAATGAAGACAAATTTTGAAGTTAAAAAGATCAATTTTGAAGAAAAAATGGAAAAGTTGTATTTTCCGTGATGAGAAGTTATTTTTAAAAAACGAAAAAAATTATTTTTGAAGATAATAGTTACAGTTACAACCAAACAGTGAATTAATAATGAAAAAAATCGTTCCAATTTTGCCCAATTAGTTTAATTTTTTATCTGAAAAGTATGTTCTTTAAGGAAATATTTTAAGTTTCAGCCAACGAGATGAAGTTTTTACTAAAATGGGGAATCAGACTTGCATGTTGGTGGCGGAAGTGAGAACGTGTTTAGTGACAGGTGGAGAGAGAATTTTACGGAATTTGTGTGGAAGGTGTGAGTGGAGTGTGAGGGTGGAAGCCGAGGAGGTGAGTAGGGTTGTGTGGGGTGAATTGGGGAGATAAAAAGTGAGTTTCAGCGTGGGTGGGAGGTGGTATCTAGCTGGATAGGGAAAGTGAGGTTAGGTTGGCAAGTAATCGGGGGAGTTCGTGGTCAGGAGTCCTGGGCTTTCGAGGGTTCATGGGTGGTTCTCGAAAAGTTAGGGGATGCTAAGGGAGAGAAAGGGGT
>CAKNYM010051105.1:0-20717 GCA_932195095.1 Andricus curvator
GATGCCTTCCTTCGTGGAGATATCTCGCAAGAGTCCGACCTCTGGACCATCAATTGCTCAGTTTATGGTGCTGCGAGAGCTTTAGCTGATTCAAATCGAAGGCTGAAACCAACGATGGATCAAAAGACCAAAAGACGCTTGCATCAACTGAACAAGAAGATTGGATGGGCAAGACAGAATGCGTCCCGTGTTCAATGTGTGATTGACTACATAACATCTGGTAGACCGTTTACGAAAAAGGTTCGAAAGTTCGCCCAAGAACTAAGGATCTTGAATCACACACTAAACAAGTCAAAGCTACTGACAATCAAGCAGCATATTGTTGAGAAAATACGGCTGTTATCTGACGCAAGGAGGAGAATACAGAAGAGGGAGAGATGGATCAGGGAGAATCAACAGTTTCTCGCTGACCCATCGCGCCTCTTCAGCGATCTACCTGTTTCTGTAAAAAATCCACCCAAGCCCAAGGAGGTAGAGACTTTTTGGAGAGAGGTGTACAAGATCCCGAAAACACTAGAGTTGAAAGAAGATACTGAAAATATCATCCGCTTCAAGGAGTTTTGCGACAACCTCATAAAATCTGAGGAGCAATGTCCATCAATCACTTCCGAAGAGGTGAAAAAAGCACTTAGAGGCACGAAGAACTTTTCCGCTGCTGGACCAGATTGTATCAAGAACTTTTGGTGGAAGAAGTTTACTTTTACACACCAACATTTGGCCCGCATATTCACCTCATATTTAAAGTCGGAGACTCCCATTCCGCAGTGGCTGGTGTTAGGACGCACTATACTCCTTCCAAAAAAAGGCAACTTGTCCAACCCAGAGAATTACAGGCCAATAACTTATTTGAACACGCTGTATAAGATCTTTACAACTGTCCTCAACAACAGGATTGTTCGACGAATTGAGCCTGTATGGCGAGAGATGTACGAACAACGTGGCTCGAAAAAAGGTGTAGCAGGCTGTCGAGAGCATCTGCTGATTGACAGGTGTGTCTGTAAAGACGCTGCAGCCCATGAGCGCGTCCTGTCAATAACCTGGTTTGACTACCGGAAAGCTTTCGATTCAACCTCTCATAGACTTATCATCTGTCTGTTGGAAAGCTTGAAGGTACATCCACACATAGTGAGATGCATAGAGAGATTGATGCCTCTTTGGAAAACTAGATTTACTATCTCATCTAGAAATTATCGTGTGACAACGAACAACGTCACCTTCCAGAGAGGCGTCTTTCAAGGTGATACCATGAGCCCTTTGCTTTTTTGCATCACACTTTTGCCTCTATCTCTCGCACTACGAAATTCTCCTAGATACTTCTGTGGCAACACTAATCAGCGCGAGCATAAGGTCACTCATGTATTTTATATAGATGATCTGAAGATCTATGCCTCTGGTAGAAGAAAACTTCAAACTGCTATAAATATTGTCAAGAACTACACAGGAGAGATTGGGATGGACTTTGGCTTGGACAAGTGTGCCAAAATTTATCTGAAGAAAGGAAAGATTACTGGCGTTCCCAAGGACCCTGAGCTTGTGGATATAAGTGTTATCAGACATCTTAATACTGGAGAGACCTATATATACCTGGGCGTGCCTCAAAACCGCATTCAGGACGTAACATCAGTGAAGGAGTCTCTCCGAAGCAGATACAAGCATCTTCTTCGACAGATTTGATCTTCCAATCTGTCGGCGTTGAACAAGGTATCTGCGACTAACATGCTTGCCGTCCCGGTTCTACTCTACTCGTTTGGGGTAGTTCAATGGACGAAGAACGAGCTTAAGGCCCTTGATGTCATTACACGTAAGGTCATGCATATGCATAAAAGCTTGCATATCAATGCGTTAGTTCCGCGATTATATATTTCACGCCGTCAAGGTGGACGCGGACTTCTGAATCTCCAGTGTCTTCATAACCGGATTGTTCTAAGTACAGCTTACATCGTTGCGTATGGCAGAGATCCTCTCCTAAAGATGGTCAAGAACCACGAGATGATTAGCGAAGGAGCGTTCCTTTACAATGCCGCGGAGCAAGCGGCCGAGACCCTTGGCCTGAATTTTAACATCAGAAGTGAGGAAAGTGCATTACTTCATCTAGATGCTTCACTTCTAAAAACCAAAGTGAAGAAAGCAGAGGTTGCAAATTTTCACCAAGAGCTACTCGACAAGAAAATGCACGGAAACTTTCACAGAAATTTAGAAAAACAGTCCTTGTCGAAGGAGCAAACTTTTGCTTTCCTCAAATCATCAGGGCTTAATTCAGGTACAGAGGGTTTTATTTTCGCATGCCAGGACGGTGTCATTTCCACCTTAGCATACCGTGAGCGCATTTTATGTCAAGAAGTTCCCAGTGATAGGTGCAGAGCGTGTCATGCACACGCTGAGTACCTAGAACACATACTATCAGGGTGTCCGACCCACGCGGGAACGACGTATATCTATAGACATAATGCGGCACTAAGAGTGCTTTATTACCATCTTTGTCGCTCTTACGGTGTTGTCCGCGACCCTGCCCTGCCGAACGCTCCAAAAGAGATAGAGTCGATTGTCCGAAACGAGAAGTGCCAAATTTTCTGGAACTACGATTTTCGGGCAGCAGTCTCCGTTACGCGCTCGAGGCCTGACATTGTTCTCCAAGACTTCGAGAAACGAACTATATTCGTGATCGAATTCTCGGCTCCGTCCGAATACAACATCACTGCAGAGGAGAAAGAAAAAGAGGAGAGGTATCAAGACCTTAAAAGAGAGCTACAACGACTGTAGCCAAAATATTCGGTACAAGTAATTGTCCTTGTGATAGGTGCTCTCGGAGGTGCGAAACTATCACTGGTTCGTAACCTTAAAGCAATACCCGCGTGCCAAAAATATGCCAAGGCACTTGCGAGATGGATGCAGAAAGCTGTCATCCTTGGGTCGCTTCGTGTCCTCAAGACACACGAGGGTTTCGCCGGCCTGTCGTTGTGATTTTGTCGTTGCCTATGACCACCCATCTCACGGTTGTGAGACGTGGCCATAGATGTGATTTACCGCGTGCTACTGGGGGCTATTGACATTTTGTCGGATGGCAGTTGCTCTTAGTGGGACCCTGCGGTGGTTGTTTAACTTTTTTTCATATTATATATATATATATATAGCATGTTAGTCGTCGATGTTTGACTGAGAATTCCGAATGATGTGATTGATTGTAAGGTTAAAAAGTTTGAATTCTGTTCAATTAAGAGAAAACTTTTGGTACTTAAGAGAGATGGTCAGATCTGATAATCTTAAAATAAAATCCAGGTATTAACAAAGTATTTTTTGATCGCAGCATCAAACACAATACAAAGAGGTTCTGAGAATACGACTGGGACACTATTGCTAAATCCAGATATGAATAAAGAAGGTAACAGAGCGCAAAACAATAGTTCTTCGCCCTCCGGCTCAAACTCAAAAACGACACTCAGATAACCTTGAGTAATCTAACTAAAAATGCATCTGGCTCTGAAAAGAATGCTGAAGAATTACAGAATGTAATTTTACGAGGTCAAGAGTTGGCTAAAAGTTTTCTATCAAATGTGTCAGTAGATAAAGCTACTCGAAGCTTGCTAAAAGAAGCAGTAGATAAACTAACACTGGCACATAACAAAGTGGTTGAAGCTGAAAAGTCTAGGCTGAGGTCTATGCAGCATTTAGAGCATAAAACATATGACAACCAGGATGTGTACAAAGGATCTAGCACAAATAACAACATAAACATGAGACCGAAAATTCAGAGGAATTAGAAATTAACCTCAAAAGCGAGTTTTGAAGTTTGGTTGGACTCTCTCAAAACAGAGTTAACAAGCTGAATGTTGCTCTATCTGATTGATCCTAAAATACCGGAACCGACTGGACTTTCAGAAATTGAAGTTACAGTAAGGAAAAATTCTGTCAAAGATATAATCATTAGTCATATCGATGAGGATTATCACAAGAAGAGCTTGGGTTTGACAGAGCCCATGGAAATTCTACAGAAATTAAGAGATAGTAGAAAAGGTGAAGTTAGTTCCACGCCAACTTCAATAAGAACCAAACTATATAACCTCAGGATGAATAAAGGAGAAAGAGTTCACAACTTCTGTGAGAGATTCGATCAAATAATAAGGGAGCATGAGCTGAGTGATAATCCTCAGAAGCTAACAGAGCAAGAGAAGCGCTCTACTTTTTATCAAGCGATCATTGGAGTTATGCCTGAAATACGACGTACAGATTCCGCTGTAATTACAACTAAAGGCAATGAAATGAATGTGGATGCTCTGAGGAAAGCCATGATTCGCACCCAAGAAGATAACGATGCTGGTTCAAAGAATCCTGAGACCAGAAAACCAACAGCATCCAGAGCAAGCTCACAAACATCCAGGAGTAATAAAAACAAATGTTTCAGATGCAACAGAGGTGGACATTGGCAACAAGAGTGTCCACTAATAATCTCAAATCGCTGGTTTTGTTACATTTGTAATTGTGAAACTGACCATAAAGGAGATGATTGCCCGAACAATTTCAATCGTTCATCTCAAGGACAAAATAAGAGGTCTGCCAACAGAAACGGTGAAGCTTACGGACCTCCTTCCAAAATGAACAAACCTAATAGTCGAGATACTAATAGCAGAGGTAAGCCCAACATCAGAGGGAGTCGAGGTCAAGGCAGAGGCAATCCCAGAGGTAGAGGCAATCATCGAGGTTCCAGAGGCCGCCCAACTGCCAGACGAGCTGAATACGATGGCGATGGTGGTCACTCAGCTGCAGACAGGGGCGGATATGCAAATGATGATGACTACGAGCAAAATCAAGGTAAGACTGAATATATTAATAATAACTTCAGTCATTAAAGGCATATAGAGTTTAAATCCTATCAAATTAACAAATGTTATTGCAGCAAAAAATATTTCAGAGAATTTATTATCGTTGCGAAAACTAGTAGATGCAGGGTTTAGTATAAATTTAGATGATAGAATATTCCAAGTATATAACAAAGAAATTGATAGAACTATATTTGAAGGTATCTATGAAAAACCAAATTGGGTAGTTAGGTTTGAAGTTAAAAAAGTAATGAATAATAACGAAATTATAAGGAAAAGACCGTCAGATTCGGTGAGAGGCTATTCAGAGTATAATGAAGAGTCATCAAAAGAAATAGAGTCTGTGATTGGGAGGGAAAATTCTGATGAACTCATTGAATCGAATGCTCAAAATATAAATTCAGAGGAAACAACTGCAGAGTACGATGTTAATCTGAAATTCCATAAAACAATCAAAGTGGACGACCTAAATGATATTGAAAATTTAAAAGAGATACTTGTTGAAAATCCATATGAAAAATCAAATTCAGAGGTAAAATTGAGTGAAGCTATGTTGTGGCATGTGACATTAGGTCATGCATCCTTAAACTATTTGAAAATGTTACAAAAGAAAGAAAAGAGTTTACAACATGTTAAGTTTGACGAGTCAATTAGATAATGAGAAATGTGCATATTATCCAAAATGGAAAAACTTCCGTTTAAAATAAATAGAAGTAGAGCAGACAGGCCACTTCAGTTGATTCAATCAAATGAAATGGGTCAAATCAAACCTATTTCGTGGCCAGGGCAAAAGAGATATATAACATTCGTGGATGATTTTTCTCGATACGCTAAAATATGTTGTCTGAAATCGAAAGATGAAGCAGGTCAAGCCTTTGAAAGTTATCTAGTTTCTGGTCGAAATATATTAGGTGAAAATGCAAAAGTTTGCTATGTTAGGTCAGACAGAGGTACTGAGTACACTGGCGGGAAATTTGCTGAGGTTATGGCAAACGAAAAGATCGAACCAGATATGGGTCCACCGTATACCCCAGAACTTAATGGAGTAGTGGAAAGATTCAACAAGACGATTCAGAGGAGAATCAGAGCACTTATGTGTGACTCTGGTTTACCAGCATGTATGTGGGAATTGGCAGCATTGCTACAATATCACCCCTCACAAATCAATTAATTACAAGATTCCAATATTAAAGTTCTCACCAAAAGCCATATGTCATCAAGAACAAATTAGAAGATTTGGGTGTATTGCTTACATCAAGCTACCCAAAACTGAATCTAAGTTTAGCAATGTACCGATAAAAACTGTCTTGGTAGGGCATACAGATACTGGATATATGTTATGGCATCCTAGCTCAAGAAAGTTTTTAGAGTCAAGACATGTGAGATTTCTTGAGAAATTAGTGTATAAAGATGTTTATAAAAAATGTCAAACTGAAAATAAAGAGGAAATAAAACAAAATGATGAAAGTAGACCCGATATGCTGATTGAATTTTCAGATAATAAATTAAGAAAAGAACCAGAAACTTCGATTGAAATCAATCAAAAACTTGATTCAGAAAATTCAGAGTTGAACAAAATTAAACAAAGAAAAAGAGTTAGACCAAAGAAAATAAGTTCGAAAGAGAACGAACAAAACTCCGTTGATCAAATCAATCAAAATACTGGTCCTGTTACAAGGAGTAAAGTTAAGAAAATTAATGATATCAGCTTTGCTCGCTACATAAAAGTTTTAGAGGTTGACGAAATAAATGAAGATGAGCTGGGACATATTCTCCTAGCATCAATTCAAAAAGATCCCATTTCATATGAAGAGGCCATGGATTCAGAGGATAAAGATCTGTAGAAACAAGCTATAGAAGAAGAGATAGACTCCATGAAAGAAAATAGAGTATGGGAAGTTGTTGACAGACCCAAGGAAAAATCAAATGGTGTACGGCCAACATAATTGATTCAAAATGGGTATTTAAAAAGAAAGTCGAAAGTTATGGCACAATTAAATATAAAGCCATACTAGTAATGAGAGGTTTCAAAGACAAAAATGTATATGATCTGAAAGAGACCTATGCACCAGTTTCAAGACTGTCACTTATAAGAGCAACCATTTCCACAATTAATAAAGAGGATCTGGAAATGTGTCAAATGGATGTAAAGACAGCATTCTTGAATGGAGACCTGGAAGAGGAGTTATTTATTGAAATACCAGAAGGAGTGAATTATCCAGAGGGTATGAGATTAACCAAAGTCTGTAAATTGAAGGAATCTTTGTATGGCTGAGAAATAAGTCCAAAGAAATGGAATAAAAAATTTTCAGAAGAAGTACATAAACTAGGTCTTGAGAATGACCTACACGATCCATGTTTGTTCACTTGGAGACAAAAAGGCAAACTAGCAATGATCATACTATATGTAGAAGACATATTAATTGCTAGCCATGATGCAGAGAACCTAAAGCAAATTAAGAGTCACTTGAGTAACGTCTTTCAAATGAAAGATCTAGGAGAACCGAAAAACTTTCTTGGAATGACAATTCAGAGGAACAGAAAAGAAAGAAATATTGTAATACATCAGGCTGCCTATACAGAGAAAGTCTTAGAAAAATTTAACATGAAAGAGGGCAATCCTCAGAGTACTCCTATGGTTACTCGACAAGTGAAAAATAGATCTAAGAAGGTCAAACTTAATACCGAAGATTCAGAGTCAATTGATGAATTCAAGAAGGTACCTTATAGAGAGGCTATTAGAAGTTTGATGTGTCTAGCAAATGCTACATGGCCAAAAATAGCGTATGCTGTCAATTATCTAGCAAGAAAACAGTTAGAACCTACTGAGGATGACTGTAATAATGTGAAAAGAATATTCAGATACTTAAGCGGAACAACTGATCTGAGTATAAGATTTACGTCTACTTCTGAGCATCTAGAAGCACTGACTGAGTCGAGCTTTAGAGATTGTCAAAACTCGACATCTACTGGCGGATACATCATAAAATTATTTGGTGATGTTATTGCTTGGAGAAGCCATAAGCAATCATGTACAACACTGTCCAGTGTCCACCTGTCAGGCAGAATACTTAGCTATGAGTGATGCATGCCAAGAGTTGATATCGCTGGACAAATCAATCAACTGCTGCCATCTATAGAGGGCGCGCGAGCGACCGGCGAATGCGCCTGTTCTGTCTTGAACAGTTGACGCGAATGGATCGCTCTCTAAGTGTAATAATGTATTTAAATCTTCCGAGTGCTTATGAGTTTAAATAAAGAGCTTCAGAGTGTTTATATGTAATCGTGTGTCAGTACAAAAGTTATTGAACCACCCGCATAAAAACCTCTATAATATATCGAACAAGGAGTGTTCTCGCCTGAGCGGCACCACTCCTACAGTAATTCGTAACCAGATACCTGACTCTCTGTACACATGTCTGCTGTCTCCTTTTTTTACATGTCTAACCTCTTATCTTGTTTAAAACTTTTTTATGACCATATTCCTCTTCCTAAAAGTTTTTAAATACTGTAAAATAATAATATACTTTTTTTCAAAGAAAAAACTCTTGAATAAAGCTTTTTTGCCACGTTGTTTGCACCAACATACCGTAATCAAATTCCAATATAAAATGTTGAATCTTCATTTTTCACCAAAAGCCATTTTTATAACTTTTACAACAGTTACAGTGCGATACCGCCATATTAAATCTTTATTTTTCCGGAACAGAATAAGTTTTTTTTTATGAAAACTATTTTATTTTTATTCAGCCTCCCCATATTTCGGGAGCAAGTTTTTATTATTTTTAAAAATTGAAAAATAGATTTTTAGTAGCTATCTAAAAACGATTTTTAAAACCCATGAAATTAGAACTGCCAAATTCTTGAATTATTTGCTCGGAATTGGTTAACTTTTTCTAGGCAAAACTCATTTTCTCCCTATTTAGGAACTCATTATCTCGGGAGTAAATTTTTATTTTTTATTTAAACTGAAAATTGCACTTTTTATCGTGATCATCAATCGAGCCTGTTTCAATTTGAGGTTCCTCTCACTTTGATATCGTAAACTTCTACAATTTATTTTTCGGAACTGGAAATTTTTTTTAATTATAATCTTTTGGCCTCAATTCAGAAACACTTCAGCTTGGGAGTAAACTTTTGTTTTTAACTTTAAATAGTGATTTAGATTTTACAGAATGTTATTTCGCTCTCCTAAAAAAATTAGATTTTTTTGCTTATCTAATTCTGTATACTGCAACCCTTCAAATAATGTTCCAGAATTAAAATAAAAAAATTATGTAACAAAAAACACCGTTTACTTCATTTACCTATGTTTGTAATTTATTATACTATCATACTATTTATTATATTATAAAATGTGCATTCTTATATTTGATAAACATGTATAAATAATTACTAGCTTTTAGAAAAATTTTATAAATGCTTTATTATTTAAAATTTTTCATCTTTAAGACTTCTAATCTCAGCTAGCCTTCGATTTGATGTTCAAGTTCAACTTTAAAGTTAGAATATTAATTTCGGGTTCAATTATTTTTTATCTGGAACAATTTTTTAAACTAAAATGTTCCAATAAATTATTTTTAGTAGCTGCTTTTGTTTTTACTTCCAAATTTTTACTAAATAAGATTAGTATAACTATAATCATTAGATTATTTTTGATGCTGGAAAATTGTACTAAAATTTAAATATTTTTTACTTACAATACGTCTGAAAGTAATAAATCCTTTAAATTTTGGAGCTTTGAAATTTGAACAGAAATCACAAATTAAATGAATACATATTTAAATTAAACATTTAACTATAAAAATTTAAATATTATTATTACGCAATTTTAAATCCACATATTCATATAAATTGTGTAAAACGCAAAAATATTCCTCCGTTAGCCCTGCCTTTTCAGCGAAAAAGCTTGGTGAGATTTTGTCGACCAAATTCAAGCGATACATTAGCGTAATTAGCTAGAGCGTGCGGTTTAGATTTAGGTTGTTTAAGTAGGGTTCGAATCCCCAGGGGGTGCGATTTTTCATAGCGTTGTGCGTGCGATTATGCTTGTTAGTGACCGTAAGTGCAATTGCGTAATTTCAAAAATAAATTAAGTGCAGTTGTTATATATAAAACAGTTTTTTTTGTGCAAATTTATTTATTTGTTTCGAGCTGCTGTAATGAATAGGGTAATATGGAAAGCGGAAATATTCCGCATAGAGCTGGATAAAGAACCAGATAGGCCAAATAAAATAGGGCTGGACACCGAAAATATTTCGTATAAAAACCAAATAAAAAACCAGATAGAAAAAATTGTATTATGTATACCGACCAAGTTTCGCATAGAGCCAGATTTAAAACCAGATACAAATACCGTATAAGTATCCGGATAGAATCAGATGAAAACCGTATAGGGTTCTACAGGACACCGAAAATATTTCGCATATAACCGGATAAAAAACCAGATAGAAAAAATTGTATACACCGACTAAGTTCCGTAAAGAACAGTATTAAAAGTCGGACACAAAAACCGTATAAGTGTCCGGATAGAATCCGATGAAAACCGTATAGGGCTTTAGTGAACACCGAAAATATTTCGGATACAACCGGATAAAAAACCAGATAGAAAAAGTTGTATACACCGACCAAGTTCCGCATAGAAACATATTTAAAACCAGACACAAATACCGTATAAAAATCCGGATAAATGCGAAGAAATTCCGAATCCTATCCGTCTCTATCGGATCCTATCTGTCATTTTAAGCAGGGGTATCTTCAATACAAAACCTGCTTCGAAGTACTTATATAAGCTTGAAATCGTTTATAAGCTTTCAATTGATTACAAGTGTCCCAGCAAAAAAAAGGATTGATACGTATTGGGGCGAATTGACATTTTTGTAATGCGTGTGAATCCCGTTTTCTGATTCGTTTAAACGCATTGAGACGCATTCAGACGAATTGAAACAGCGTGTATCAGTCCAGAGTACCCGCCACTGAGCTACGAGACAATTTCTAAACATTTACAATAAATTCTATATGCCCCGCATGTTGGTTTTCCTGTTACGGATTAAATTTTATAAATCAACACTTGCTGAAATTCGCCGTGAAGCATTGGGGCGAATTCAAGTGTCTATTTTACTCTCGCGAATTCAGACGCATTGACCAATGTTAAGGCGTTTGCGTGCTGACGCATTGACGTGTATTCGCTGAATTTAGTCTTTGGCACCATATTTGTACGTATAGAAAGATTCAAAATTGAAATACCGTCTTCACGAATTTACAGGCATTGACACATAGGTCCAATGCGTCATTGTCGCAAAGCGGGATTTTCAGGGTGTCTTAGTCTTTTCAATTCAATTCGTATGATAACTTCTTTTTTTGCTGGGGTGATAACTATGCGTTAAAACAAAATAATTAACAAGATCTATGGTAGCTGCTCCAAGTCCGTACTCGGAGATCACAGTTTTCGACAATTTTTATTTTCTCCTTGTACCTTTCTCTTACGTCACCTTTTAAGGTGTAAAAATAATCGCTTGACATCTTTGAAAAACACTATATGCTTCAATCACTTTAACGCACTGCCAAAATTCTAAAACTGTTACCACCAACAGTCACAACAATGCAACCTAACCTCAATCACGGCACACGATAATTTTTCTTGATGGATTGCCAAATCGCACACTTTGAAAATTGCCAAAAATAATGGGAGAAATGGTTTTTCTATCTGAAAAGCAAAACGATATTACAATTTTTCACTCACTTTCGTCAAAAAAATTAATTTTAGTCAAACTCCTATGTAAACAATGCTTTCCGTTCCACCGAGTGATAAAAGCCTTATAGATTTTGACGTTACCGACCCAGTATGACATAATGTTAGAATACGCTATAGTTTCCATGCGCGCACAGTGTCACAAAAGCGGCTCACAAACATACAATTTCAAAGCTCTGTAGGTCCCAAAATACGTATCGGACCTAAAAAGTTTATGGGATAACACGCGGGACACCCTGTATAGGTTCCTGCATATGAAGGAAACTATATACATTCCCATAAATGTTCCTATATTGACCGCTATATAGGCTCCTACGCACCTATGTGACTTTAAACTTTTAAAGAACCGGAAGTGATGCGCAGTAGTTTTCTACAGCAGAAGCAGATGCACAGTGGTTTTTGTTACTAACGGATTACCCAGTGGAAAAGATATTGTTCTTTATCTAGTGCACAACAGTTATATTTCTTCAAGATTACATAGATTTCCAGTCAGGTGTTACATTTGGGTTTCTACGTAGGAACCTACATAGGTTCCCACCTAACACAGTTACCAGCCTGAGTAGTCACATGCTTGTAACAAGATTCAGAAAAACAGTCACTAGTGACTTCCCTGATGGTCACCCAGTGACAATATATTTCCCACTCAAAGCAGTAACATGTTACCCAGATAGCGAAGTGCGCGCACGGTGCGACGCGCTTGCGTCGCACAACGTGTGGATTTTCTCGCACGACGTGCGCGCAAGGGATGACACAGCTGCGTCCTCATATGCGTGACAGGTGTGTCGCACGTCGTGAGGGTCGCACGTCATGCGTGCCGGTGCGGGTATGGTGCGTGCACACATTTAGGATTTTTAGAGGGTACAGAAAATATTTGCATTGATATTTTTAAATAAAGAGCAGGTAATTTATCATGAATGTATTTTTTATTATGAGTGGAAGGAATATTTATACATTTTAGTTGCGCATTAGTAATTCAGTTTCCGCATGTTTGTATCAACAATAATGAATATTTTTCGCTGCAACTACAAGATATAGGCACATAAAACTGACAGAAAACATAAAGACGTAGGTAAAAAGTATATTTTTCGTTCAAATAATAAAAAAAATGATGACCTAAAACAAAAATTACCTTTTTTTAATTATTTAAACCAAAAATAAACTGTTTATAACCGTTTTCACGTCTCTTATTAAAGTTTCAGCGAAGGATATTTATTATTTTGGACACAAACATGCTAATGCTTGTTGTTTGAATAATAAAAAAAAAACAAGATTGAACAGAAATTAACTGTTTTTAATTATTCAAAACAGAAATAGGCTATTTATATCCGTTTTCGCGTTTCTCAAAGATTCAGCGAAAGATATTTATTATTTTGGGCACAAACATGCAAATATCGTAAGCAAAAAATGCCCTTACCGATACTAACATTAAAACGCACGCATTTACACAACTGTAATATTTAATATCACAAACTTTAGGATCTGATACTTTTGCGAGATTAGCACGTTTGTGTCCACAATAATAAATATTTTTCGCTGAAACTTTCAGAAATTGTATGAAATATAACAAAAACGGTAAATAGCCTATTTGTTGTTTGAACAATAAAAGAAAAACTTTATCACACGTTTTTGTAATTGTATTAAAACTCGCAAAATAACTTCTTTCAAAGTAGTGAACTTAATAATTTAAAAAAAAAACATCACTTTCAGCGTACACTGAGCGAAGAATTCCCGTGTAGTTCGGGTTTACACCCCAATAGTTTGGGTGGGTTCTCTTTTTTTTTGTTTCACACGAAGGTTTGGTGCGCTTGCACTACTGAGACGTGCGATCACCCGAACCATTCGGGTGCTCAACCGAAACAGCAGCAACCGAAGTGGTGGGGGGCCCGCCCCAATATTTGGGGAGCTTGCACGAATGATTCGGGTAGTGGCACGAATGATTATGGTCGTTAGACAACTGGAATCAATTAAAAATCTTACACGTTGATGATTACAGTTCAACCCTGTCCTAAAGCACTACATGTACATTATCGAGTTTTCGATTATGTGATTTACCTAATCATAGAATGATCCGTTAGTATAAATATGAGTGATGAACAATAAATTCGACATAACCTAGAAAGAGTGACATTCGGGAAGAACCTGATGTTCATCAGCTGCGGCCATTAGCGAACATGCGCAAACGTCGAACGCGCAACATCCAACGCGGTTGACGACTCGAATCTCCTGAATCATTCGTGCAAGCTCCCCAAGTATTGGGGCGGGCCACCCACCACTTCGGTTGCTGCTGTTTCGGTTGAGCACCCGAATGGTTCGTGTGATCGCACGTCTCAGTAGTGCAAGCGCACCAAACCTTAGTGTGAAACACAAAAAAAGAGAAACCACCCGAACTATTGGGGTGTAAACCCGAACTACACGGGAATTCTTCGCTCAGTGTAGTAGTTTTACAAGATTTTATAAAATCCGTGCGAAACCGACAACGGAAGTCGACAACAGCTGTTACGGCGCGTCGGGCGATTACCGTTCGACCGACGCGACGGGGTCTGCGCCGTATATTATTCAGCTAATGCGCGCAGTCTTTAAATATAGCTCCTCTTATTTCTACTTTGAAATGATGAAAAATGAATACAATATGATTGAAAATTAAAGATGCATTTTTTAAATTTCTGAACAAATTTTTTAAACATTGATTTTAAATTACATTTTAAACTCAATTTAATGTTAAACTTGAAATTAAAAGCACAAATTGAAGTTATAAACATAAATAAATATGTAAAGTAGAAATTATAGCAAAAATTTCATTTTTTTATTTACTCAATTCCAAATTCAAATTGACAAAAGGCTAATTGAAATTATTTGTATAGTCGATTAAAGTTGTAAATTATAGTTTTAAAATAAATAAAATGCATATTGTACGTTGCAACTATACAACCATGCATTCAATAATTCTTACTAATTTCCTAATTTATTCTTATTATAAAATCGGGAATGTTTTAATTTTTGTAAATAAACAATATCAATTAATTCAATCTTTAATTATAATAATTATCAATATTTTTAAAAATTGTATTACAAGAATAATAGTTTACTATACTACTATTATCAAAAAAAGTACTTATTACTTATATATCATGTATAATATAATGACCCTCACAAAGTGCGACACACATGCGCCGCACATCGTGCCTATCACAAAGTGCGTCCCATATGCCTCGCACGTACGTGCCCCTCAAAAATTGCGACCCACATGCCTCGCACCCAGCACGCACCGCATGCCGTGCGAGAAACGTGCCCCGCACGTTTGCTATCTGGGTACAAGCGATGCAGGTAACATTTTCTCGTCAGAGTAATCACATGCTTGTAACAAAGTGAAGTTTGGGGAAACAACGTGCAATGACAGATTAACCTCAAAATATCCAGCGTTTCGAAATAAAAATTATTAATACACTTGCAAAAATGTTAGAATGGGACATAATTGAGTGATTAATAATTTTCGGAAAAGTGATATGATATTATAGACTTCCAACTTGATGAAATAACATATAAACACATATTTTATAAACGAAATAGCGAGATTTTTGAGCAGAACCTTTACAAAAACGAAGTGGCATAAGTCACTTCTAACCTCTAATATTAGAGGTTAGAACCAAAATGTAAATAAATGTTAATAAAAATGAAATATTGAATTTCAAATAATTAAATAAAGTTAATAATAAATAAATATAATTAATAAATTTTGTGTATGCAAAGTGTTATTATTATTATGTTGAAATTACAAAGCTGCCTTCAAAAGTTTAAGTTTTCTATAATAGACATATACATAGCCATATACAATACGTATTTTATCCATAACAATATGCAGCAATTAGAAGCTTTTTAAAAATAAATATGAAAGATTACAAGAAAAAAGTTGTTCAAGATTCCTAGGGAAATTAGAGATTATTTTTTATTTTGAAAAATTAATTTTACGAAAATATTTCCAAAGATTTCAAAAGATTCACAAAATTGTGAAAACAGAATCCGGAAGATTTCAAGCAAATTTTTTTAATTTTGTAGAATTTTTGTAATATTTTAAGAAATATTTGAAACTGTTAAAAAAATATTTAAATGTTTTAAAAAAATTTCCAAAATAATTTAAAATTTGAAAAGATTTCAAAAATTTTTACAATTTACAAAAGTTACAAAAAAAAATTTATTTTGCAGTATAAATGCATTTAA
Organism: Andricus curvator; assembly: GCA_932195095.1. Classification (NCBI taxonomy): domain Eukaryota; kingdom Metazoa; phylum Arthropoda; class Insecta; order Hymenoptera; family Cynipidae; genus Andricus; species Andricus curvator. Next base: position 15,781 of record CAKNYM010051105.1, read on the forward strand.
TTAAAATTTTGTTAATCAAAGCGTGTTAATAGCTTTCATTTATGAATACAAAATTTTTAATTTCATTTTTAAAAGTTTATAATTAAAGAGTTTTTCTAATCTCTTCGAAACTTTTAAAATTCCTGATTATATTTTAAACAGGCTTACATTTTTTCTTAAAGTTGGAAAAATCTTTCAGAATTAAAAAAATTGCCTTCCTTAAAATCCCACAGATTTTTTAAACATTTTTAGAAACCTTTTGAAATCTGTTGAAATTTTCTTTAAAAACTAATTTTTTAAATTAATCTTATAAAATTTGAAAATATTTTGAAGTCTTTTCAAAACTTGTACACCTTCTAAATATCTTTTAAAATGATTCAATTTTTTTTTAATTTTGCAAAATTGAAAAAATTGCCTTAAAATCTGCCGGATGATTTTCTGACAATTTCGAAAATCTTTCAAAATTTTTAAAAATACTTTTAAATATTTTCTGAGAATTAATTTTCAAAAATAAAAAGCATTTGAAATTCTGCTAGCAATATTAATAAATTTTGGTATTATCTTAAAAGCTTTCAAAATTCTCAAGATTTAAATTATTTTCCAATCTTTTCAAAACTTCTGAATATCTGTTGAAACAATTCATTTTTCCTACAAATTTTCTAAATTCTGCAAAATAAAAAAAAAATTCCTAATATTTTCCAGATTCTTTTTCGACATATTGTGAAATCTTCAAAACTTAAAGTAAGTCTTTCAAAATAAAACCTAAATGATTTAATATTTTGCCAAAAATCTTATTGTCAGTACCGGTAATTGTTTGGTTACCGCTACCGGCGAGGTAGTATTATGTTAAGAACGGAATTATTTTCCAATTTTAATAGGTTTCTTATCATTAAAATTGTGTCTTTTATCAGTACTGCTTAGAAATATTCAGAAATATATTTAATTTTTTAAATGACTTTTAGTCTGCAATATTATAATTTTAAATCTTTCGATTTTAAATTATTTAGATTCAAAATGTTGTGCTTTTAGAAATTACACTAATTACACTAATTTTTTAAAACCAATTTAATAATACTAATAACAAAAAAAAACAGTTTTAAAATATAAAAGACTAAAAAAACATTTTTAATTTTCAAATTTAGTTTTCAAACGAAAGAATGGATTTTATTCAACTTCGACCGATTTCAAATGTCGGTGTTTAATTTCAAACATTTTCATTTTTAAACCAGTTTAATTGAAAAACTTCATATTGTTTAACGTAAAAACTAGTCAATTTCAAAAATTTAAGACATTAAATCTACAACCTTTATTTTTAAACGTTATTTTGATTTTGAATCTTTCAATTTTGAATGATTCAGATTCAAAATTTTGGGTTTTAGAAATTACACTGATCAGTTTTTTGCCTTTTCGGGAAATTATAAGTAAATAATAAATTTAAAATCGTCTTGAGAATCGACACCCATTTTATTGAATATATCTATAGCAATTACTTTTACTCATATTAGAAAAGCACCTTTTTTCATCATCAGATTTTTAATACAAAAGTCTATTAAAAAAACATTAATTATAAATTAATTTACTCGTATATTTGAAAGTTACATTTTCTACTCGAGTTAAATCGAATATTATCATCAGTACTTGCCACATTAGTGATTTTTCTTCGATAAGAGATCACAATGGCTGTAAACCTATCGAAGTTCTACAAAAAATAAGCAGAAGCCAAAGATGAAGGAAATACTTACAAATTATAAATTTAATAATTTTTGCCATCACTTTTCATTCTGTCCTAGTAGATACGGCATACTTCAAAATATATCAAGTTAATTTTATAAAATAAAAATCACAGTTTTTCAAATATATTGTTGTTTACTTAAATATCTGATTATTTTTTTAAATTCTTCCTTAAAATCCTTGAAAATTTATTTGTTATGCACTGCTTGTACATCAAAAATAAAAAGTAATAAATTTTCAAAAAAAAAATTTTCTTTGTTCCGGGATTGATTATTCACATTTTAACCTTAAAATTTGTAAATAATAAATATTAATTGTAAATTATTAAAATATTAACGCTTATAGATAATCTTTATCGATTTTGAAATTCAACAATTTCTCTGTGTAATTGATATTATTTTACCGGCAATTATAATTAATTTTGCACTTTTAAATTGTGCGGGGAATCACGGAGCCAATGAATGCTTATTCATTGCACATGCGCACGAAGTTTAAGATGGCTGTCGGCTGTTACCACCATGTTACTAGTCTGGCAGGTAACGGATGCAAACAAGCTTCCCTAGTAAACTACGGTGATTATCCCGTTACCAGCTAGGAAACTGACATACAAGTAACAATTTATTCCTCTCATAACATGTGATCACTTAGGAGTAGCAATGTGCCGTTGAAAGTTTCATTTTGAAACTTTCACTTTGAAAGTTTCAAAATGCGAAATTTATGATCAATGAAATTTAAACGAAACTTATGAAACTTATATACATTATTTTCATTTAATATGAATTTTATTTGATTGTCTGGTTACATATATAATTATATACGTGCATAAATATATTGATATATTACATATTTAAGTAAACAAATCTACCTAAAACATTGCAGACAAGTCGAAGCCAAAGAATAAGTTTCTTGATCTCAAAAAATTGATTTATTTATTTTTAGGATGTAAATAATTCACATGAATATATATATATATATATATATATATATATATATAATGCTTGAATTGAATAATGATAATAAATTTATTTCCCACTTATTTTTTCCCATTTTTAATTTAGATTAGTTTATTAACGGCTAACGCCTTGATACATTTTTTTAGTACAGGCAACTGTGATTACAAGAAACTGCACTTAGAAAATAACAATAAAATGATGTATAAAATATAAATAAGTTCTATGTACGAAATTTATAAAATGTGTTGAATTGAATTATTATCAATCATGATCAAAATTTCAAACTTTGGCGCTTTTATTGGTATCTCAGGTATCTATATTTTAGGTTATGTTAGTTCTGCTTCTGTTTTCTGACTCAGTTTATTTGATGTTAAAACAATTTTGAAATTTAAAGAGAAAGTAAAGTGCAGTTCTGATAATTAAAAAACCCATTTTAAATGTAAATTAGGCATTTTTCATCTATAATTATTATAAATATAGCTAAAAATGCTAAAGTTTCAAAAGTTTCACTGACTTTGAAACTTTTCATTGAAACTTTCAGTTGAAAGTTTCAAAAAGTATAAATTTCTGAAACGGCACATTGCTACTTAGGAGCTTCTCACGATAGTAACAGGTTAGCTGGGTTCTAACGTGGGAAGTAGAAACTATACTTTTATAACGGATACGCTACAGCGTATCCTTATAGTATTCACATACTATCGGCGAGAAAATTAGAGTCCTCTGGCTTTGACGTTAAAAAAGTGAGTGAAGAAAAAATGGTAGCTCAATGAATGAAGGATCATTTCAAAGGTCAAAATGTTGTACGTTAATGAGCCTGAAACGAATATGCTAAAAAAAATTGTATAGCTTACAGACCCGAAAATCTGTTAAAAAGTAGGGTAATTTGACAACCTTTAAAGACAGTGAACTTGGGAACATAGTTTTTTATTGAAAAAATAATAGGAAAAATCTGAAAAAATTCATGGTGGTACCTTAAACATTTCTAAACAAATTGCCGTTGGACAATTTTCAGAATATAACAAATTGTTCGTTTTTTGTACATAAATATACAACTGTGCTATCTTCAGTTCTAATGAAGATAATGAAGTGATGATTTAAATTAAGGGTAGTTAGTTGAACTATTTGTAATTATTTACAATTTGAAAGAAGTATGTGCTTTTTTTTATTCGTCAACGGCGATACCACGCTGAAAACACCAGTTCTCGTAAGATCACTGAAGTTAAGCATTGTTGGGCGCGGTTAGTACTTGGATGGATGACCGTTCAGGAAGACTGCGTGCTGTTGGCCCTTCGAGGTTGTGGTGGGTCCACATTGGTAGTAAATATCCACCTAGAAACACTACCCGAATCGGGTAGTGAGGCAATGAACTTTCGAGTTCGAACTGCAAATCAATTTTTTTTTATGTGCTTTTTCTTTTCGTGCAAATTGCGATATTTGAAGACAATTTTTTATACTGGAAAGCAAGTGTAAGGAACCAGCGGGGTTCCTTTTTTTCATGCGATCGTCCTCGTCTTTTCTCAGCATGTGCTTCCAAGAAAGACGAGGACGATCCCATGAAAAAAAGGCAGCCCGGTAGTTTCTTACACTTGCTTTCCAGTATAAAAAGCTGTCTTCAAATATCGCAATTTGCACGAAGAGAAAAAGAAGCACATACTTCTTTCAAATTGTAGATAATTACAAATAGTTCAACTAACTACCTCTAATCTAAATCACTTCATTATCTTCATTAGAACTGAAGATAGTACAGTTGTATATTTATGTACAAAAAACGAACAATTGGTTATATTCTGCAAATTTTTCAACGGCAATTTTCTTTAGAAATGTTCAATGTACCACCATTAATTTTTTCAGATGTTTCCTATTATTTTTTCAATAAAAAACTATGTTGCAAAGTTCACTGTCTTTAAAGGTTGTCAAATTACCCTACTTTTTAACATATTTTCGGGTCTGTAAGCTATACCATTTTTTTTTGGCATATTCGTTCTCTAATTTAAATCACTTCATTATCTTCATTAGAACTGAAGATAGTACAGTTGTATATTTATGTACAAAAAACGAACAATTTGTTATATTCTGCAAATTTTTCAACGGCAATTTGTTTAGAAATTAAATTCAATTTATTTAGAAAAAAAGGATCTCTCTCTTTTCACTCCATTGGGATTCGAACACCAGATCAACTGATTTCCGGTCAGGTGCTCTAACCAATTGAGCTACAGAGACATCAGAGAAAGATTCTGTTTTTCTGATATACGCTAATTTAGCAAGGTGTTACAC
>CAKNYM010051105.1:36992-54850 GCA_932195095.1 Andricus curvator
ACTATATTTTATTAAACTTTCTGTCTCCAATGACAGGTATGCAAAGTGAAGCTCCTTCTTCAAAGAGGGTCGAGCAAGAAGTCCATTGGTACCGATACCGGGATCGATATTTATAAGGTGCATTGGTCCCACGCTACCCCTACTAATCAGCTGATGGCGCGCGCAATCGATCGTATGATCTGATGATTTCTTGAATCCTCCCCTCGTTACATCTGCTTGTTCACTTATGAGTCAGAGGCGTACCAATACAAATATTCGCCCGGAACTTCACAACTTCACTATAATTATGAACATAGAACGGACCGTCTCAATCCCAAAGAAATTAAACTGTGGCAACAGGCTATACGGAGGGATGACATTATTTTACGACATAGACATGCAGTTTGTGAAAAGCAATTTTGGGAAAGTGACATAATTTGAAAGGCGGAAGTTAAAGTTTCGGATGGAAGTGTAATGTAATGTAAATTAGTTTGAATCAATTATTAATAAAAAAATCCTTAGGAAAGATCAGAAATGTTTATAATAGGGAAGCGTTCACATATATTACGTGACATTACCACACTATAATTTCTAAACTTTTTTACATTTTCAAAGATATAAGAAAAATTAAATTATAAGAAAAGCTTATTTTGAAGAATTCGAAAAAACAATTAGAAGCTTTTTAATAATTTTGAAAGATTTTGAGAATACATTTGTGAAAATATTTCTGGAAAAATTTTTAATGGTTTAGGTTTAATTATAAAAGAATAATTTTCAGTTTTGAAGATTTCAAAATGTGTGGGAAGGAATATGGAAGACTTTAAGAAATTTTTTTTAATTTTTCAGGATTTAACAAAATTTTAGAAGATTTTAAAGCAAAACGTTTCAATTTTGTAAGATTAAAAAATAAAAAAAATGAAAAATCGATTAAATTCAAGAAATATTTAGAAGATTCGAAGAGATTGAAAAGGAATTTCAAATTGCAAAAGATTTTATAAAAAGGCAGATTTTTAAAAAAGATTTCAAACCAAAACCTTAGAAGCTTCAAAAGAATTTTGAAAGGTTTCAAGTGAATAAACAAATTTTCCTATGAAAATTTGGAAGAATCTACGGAATTTTTTTTTACATTTTGAATGATTTTTCAAAATGTCAAGAAAAATTCGTGTCAGCTAAAAATATTTCCAGGAATTGAAGAGGTTTTGAATAGATTTACAATATTTTAAAACTTGGAAGCATTTCCGAAAATTTATCAAATATTTTTTATTTCTGTCAAACTTCTAAAAGTCCTAAATATCTTTTTACAAGGCTCCAATTTTTCCTACTATACTGCAAAATCCTTTAAAAATTTTTTTTTAATCTTCTTAATTATTTTTTGATACCTCTGAAATATTCAAAAATCTTTTCTAATTTTCTCCAGAATCTTATAAAATTTATATTCATATAAGTTTTAAAAACAAACTCATGATACTTCTTTTCTTTTAAGTAATGTAAATGTTTGTGTAACTAAACAAAATATTCAAAAAGCATTCAGTGTTACATCAAAATATTGTTTTATTTATTTCTATATAGCACTTAATCTCAAAAAACGTTGTTTTTAAAATTTAGAACACTTCTCTTCTGTTTTTTCCCCCTCCATACCCCCCACCACCCACACCCCGCCCCCCCCCTCCGGTGGGGGGGGGGGGGGGTCCGACGGAAATGTTACGGTCTGTTACATGGGGGAGGGGTTTTAAAAAAGGTCGAAAATAACGTTAAGTAATATGTCAACGCTCCTTAACTCATATAGTTAGAAAAAATTTCCAAAAAAATATTCTAGAGATTTAAAAAAAATTAACGTAAATTAAATAATATCAATAAATGTTTAAAATTTCTAACAATTACAATTGTTTATAAAACAATTAATTACATTAGCAAAATAAACAAGAGGAAAATATGAATACAATTCAAACTGTTTTCAAAAGACTCATCTTTATATTCAATTTTCCTAATAATAAATTACATGTTTTCATGCATTTTTTTATTATTAATTACAGCTGCGCTTATTGTTACTGAAAACTATGTTCTGCTTTTATTTTTATGAAAAGTATCAAGTTTTAAATGAATTTCAGTATTTTTGCTATACATAACAATGCAAAAACAGGCCTACCTGATCGGAGCGCCATCCATTGGATTTATTTCAACTACGATACCCCTCTGGCTGCTAAGAGAACAACAACCAAATACACATGCACAGGCAATGCATAGGGCTGATTGTAACCAATCTCCGAGGTTTGGGAGCACTGGATCTTCTGAAGCGTTATTGTTCTTGCAACGAGATCGTATGCTTTCTTCATCTGTACAAGAGGGAAAATATATTGAGTCACGGGTACATTCAGTGTAGTGATACTGGATTTTAAACCCAATCTCTAATGAGATATTAGAAATCACTAATTGTCATCATTATGACCCGTAACACAATGGGCGATTCTGCTCAGCAGAATCACCTTTTCCCTACTTGAATCTACTGGAAGAATTACACACAAATCTCCTAACGAGATACAATTGCTTATAAATAAACTTGCTTAATTGAGATGGGTGATTTTCCCACAAAAAACGCAAGAAACAAGATCATAAAATTTACTCTCCTTTTGGGATACTGGATTTGATCATTTCTACTTATAAACAAATTTTACAGTATTCGAGAATTTAATTGAAAAGAAAAATCTATATCTCAATGAGCCATTCTCATTGAGAGAAGAGACAGAAAACGTTAAGCAAATGCTATTTTCATTTATAGGATTTAAATCCCACTTTACATTTAAATTTCTGCAGGTATTTCCCTACGACGAATTCCCGACTATTTTCTCGGGAAATGACGTGAAATACCTGGAAACATTTAAAGGTCCGTGACGTTAGTAGTGACCTCACAGCTGACGAACGCGTGGTACGGAAAATCGATAATTATATATAGATATACCTTGTCGTATAGCCGTCTGACAAGATAACACGACTGTTATGTAAACACCTATAATTGTGTGCACAATTCTAATTATGAAAGAATCCTCTCTTACTTCGAGTAAGATTCTTTTGGACTACACGTCCTTTCTATCTATCCTGAAAACTAAGTGAATAAAATCGGAGAAAAAACAAGCTTTCTTGTCGGGAGCGGCTATTTAATAGCTCACCCCTCTAGTAGCCAGGTAAATCCCCACTCCGGTGTTACCTGCGTTACCTATGCGCTCCGCTGCATGTGGCAATTCGAAGAAGGTTTACCGCATATTACTTACTATATCGCTAAACTCTATCGCTTCCTTATCGATTTGCGATATGTTACGTTCCTCAAAGATGGAACTCCTCACTTCGTCCACTGTCTACTACATTCATACCAATGTAAATTTGTCACTGAACGCCACTGAGCGCGCCTCTGCAAATTCTCGCAGATAGTCATGGAGTGTTTCCCTGACTCGTATTCGAGTTCTTTGCTTCTGAATCACGCACTTATTCAAGTCTTTGAAAATATGAAGAGTTTTTTATAGCCATTTCATTACTGTATACATTTCCTTTGTAAACTGTCTGATAAGAATTCCAAGACTGTTGTTCCTTGACTGTGCTTGAAAACTTCCATGACTTTTCTTTATTTTCCCACGATAATTTAAGACCACTTTATAGAAAGTATACGAGACTTTATAAAAATGATGGCCCGTCCAAAAGTCCAGCACTAATCTAGGAAATGTTCCAAGACTTATTTTTTCCGTGTACATAGGCACAGAAGGTGGAATATTTGGGACTAAATAGTTGCCATCTGCTAAGGATTAAATTTTTATAATCCCAAAAATTTGTAATTTGCAAGTAAGAAATTCGGTACCTGTAGGTCTTCACGACTACAGGCATCTGAAATTTACCATAAAAAGTTTCAAATTGTCATTTTCTACATTTATCTAGTAAACTGTTGCAAATATGATTAAATAGACAACATTTTTAGACTTTTCATCCAAAGAACGTAATTATTTCAGGTGAATAATAATAAAAAATAAATATATTTTATATATATATATATATATATAGAAACAAATGTATTGATGCATAAAAAATAAATACAATGAAGATAAATAATGTAAGTAATTTGTCAAATGTGTGGCGACCCTTGTGGGCCTTGTGGTCGCCTTGGAATCAGGGGGATTTTAACTGCGAGGGCGGAAACGACCGTAGTCTTGTGGGGACCAAAATATAACTGTTCAGAGGCGTTGAAACCAGGACCCAACCTCAAGACTGAATTGCCTCAGAATCTAAAAGAAAAAACGTTTTACCCAAAAACTATTGAAATTAGCCAATTTTTCACTCCAAATGCAGATTTGATTCGAAACAGGAATAGGCCCAAATTATCTGAAAAAGATCTTATTCTAGTATTTGTGGAGTGATATTAGGCAACTCAATTTTGAGGTTAGGTCCTGGTTCCAACGCCCTTAAGACAGATTCGAAACAACGTCTTACTATACCTATATATACGTTGTCTTCAGTTGGTATTTCGTTTCACAAGGGCAACAAAGTAGTACTTTTTCATACAGATGTTGTACAAAATATGGTATGCACCATGTGAGAAAGGTGATTGAATTCTTCTTCCTCCACACACTGAGAAAAATGTTTGTTTGAATCAAACAAATTATTTCTTCGATATAGGGTCAAACAAATGTTTGGTTGATTCAAAGAAATTTGTTGTTTGTCCTTATTTATTTGGTTCGAACGTTTAGTTTAAATAAATCTCTTGTTTAAGTTAAGTTCTTGTTTACATTGAATATATATTTTTCAAATTAATTATAGATTTTGTTCAAGTGAAGCAAATCTTTTTCTTTTTACATTTAACCTCAAAATTTAGCATTCTGTATAGAAATGATTTATAAGCTCGATAATATGTTTTTTTTTCAATCATAATTATCGTTATATGCGAGGGGTGTCTCACTCAGCATTCACATGAAATCGTTCGAACAAAGTAAACGAATTCGTACGAATCCTAACGATTTTGATGAATTCTGATATTGACGAACCGGGATTCTTTTTTCGGAATCGGTAGCTCCGAACGCTGTACAGTCACAACGTTGTGGAGCGTTGGATCTACGAATTCGTACAGAGTCCCACAAAGTTTGACGAATCCGAACGAATGCAAGCAGTGACTGCGAAGCGCGGAGTCGTACAATGCGTATAACGTACGAGTGACGCACACACTGCTTAAATATTTCCTTTTTACATTCTCATCAAAATGAGAAGGTATTGATTTTATGTGAAAAATGACTTTCGTGGATTCAATCAAATTTTGAAGTTTTGAGGCCCCCTGAGTCAGAAAAAATAGTTTTTTCGTCGATGTCTGTCTGTCTGTCGTTGTCGTCGTCTGTATACCGGATAACTTTTTAAAGACTAATCGTATTGGATTGCGCTTTGACAAACAGTTTCTGAGACCAAAAAGAAAGATCGAGTTCGTTAACTAGCTATTTCGGATATAAATTCAAAAAGTTAGAGCATTTTTTAAATTTTTTAGTCCATTTTTTTCTAAATTCAGAAATTCCATGGACAGCTATTCATAGTACTTAAAAATTCAAACAATTTATCCCCACGACTTTTTTAGATAAAAAGAAAATTGTCAGAGTTAGTGAATTTTAAAAATCCCCTCACAAAAACGAACATTAACATTTTAAGCGAAAGAAAGCACAATATCAGAAAAAATCAAGAAACAAAAAACATTAGTTTTTGGATCTCCTACAAGAACGTCACGACAACTTTTTGAATTTTCTTGAAAAAATCGAAAATTCAAATTTTGATCGCACAAAAAATAATGAATTATTACATTCTCATCATAGTGAGAAGGTATTGATTTTATTTGAAAAATTAATTTCGTGAATTTCATCAAATGTCGACGTTTTGAGGCCCCCTGTGTTAGAAAAAATAGTTTTTACATCGGTGTCTGTCTGTCTGTCTTACTATGTCGTCGTCTGTATACCGGATAACTTTTGAAAGACTACTCGGATTGGATTGTGCTTTGACACACAGTTTCTGGGACCAAAAAGAAAGATCGAGTTCGTTAACCAGCTATTGCGGATAGAAATTCAAAAAGTTAGATAAAAAATTTAGTAATTAATATAATAATGAACTATTACAATTTGATTAATTCTGGAGTAAAAGAAAAGTATGTTGATTTTGTCCTTAATTTTTAACGTGTGAAAATTAATTGATCAATTTAATTGATTTATTAATGTATAACTGCAAATTGTTTTATTAATATTTCATAGTAAAACACCTTGAACACATATTGGGAAATAATTCTGTTCTTAACATTTTGCTACCACCGAGGCTACCACACTATAATTTCTCAACTTTTTTACATTTTCAAAGAGATAAGAAAAATTAAATTATGGGAAAAACTTATTTTGAAGGATTCGAAAAAAATTTAGAATCTTTTTAATAATTTTGAAAGATTTTGAGTTTATTTAAATGTTTTTGGGACAATTTTAAATGGTTTAGGTTTAATTGTAAAAGAATAATTTTAAGTTTTGAATTTTGCAAAATGTGTGAGGAGAAAGAACATCGAAGACTTTAAGACAATCGTTTTAATTTCACAGGATTTAAAAAAATTTTAGGTAAACTCAATTATACAGGGCGTCAAGAAAATGAAAAAAATATTCTTAAGCTCGTTCTTAAAATTCATGAGAAAATTTCAAATGATTTTTTTCTTAATGAATTCTAAGAGAAAATTGAAAAAGAATACAAAACATTTTAAATTATTTCCTAAAATTTGAAAAAAGAGTATGTAAAAGATTTAAAAGCAAAATTTTGCCACAATACATAATTTTAAAACAAATTTTAGTAAGTGTAAGAGATACTTAGAAGTTTTTGCACGATTCAAAAATAATAAAAATTTATAAGATATTTGAGGAATTTTGTAAGGTTTCAAGAAAATAAAAAAAATTCTTTAGGTTCCTAAGTTTGATGTCAAACGTCAACGAATAAATAATGTACAGAGGTTATGTCTCGGTGTGGCACGCCGGTATTCAACCTCAATGTGACATCATACCTTACTCACTCTAATATTTTCTGTAAAAAGAAGGAGATGGCTGTGCACACGCGATTTATCCTTAGAATTGGTTGCATTTCTTCGAGCTTTTCATTTATTACAAATTTGAAAAACTGATCGAAAAGCACGTACCACAAAACATTAAAAGAAACTATTGAACAGAGCAAGGTATATTTTCCTTTGCGCATTTCTTCTTTGCCCACTCATCTTCTCATTTTAAGAATATTTTCTCCCTTTGGTTAAAAGATACTCTTAAATTAAGAATTTCGCTTACTTCATTAAGAATATTACTTAGAATATGCCTGTAAGAATATGACACTCTTAATATTATAATATCGTTTTTTCGGTGTGGAGGGAAAAAGTGCATCTTAGGCCTTGAAAAACTTTTTATTCTTGCAAAGCATAATTCGATTTTTTATCGCTCTATTTTAGATAATAATCCGTTTTTCAGCGCATGATCAAAACATTTTCAACGTCAGACAATTATACAGTAAGGCCAAATTCATAGTAGTAGATGTGAAATAACGAATTCCACTGAACGATTCTTCAAGTGATGATTTGATGACCACTGTTGAATACAATAATTTGTTCTAAAAAACGTTGTATTTTATATTTTTTTTAGTTGTGTCTAATTAATATTCTTTCAGAGGTTGACCGGTTGACCGGGCAAACAGGAGAACGGCGGAATGACACTGAATTTACATTGTGACCAAGAATTTTGTAAATTCTTTCTCTTAGTGGAAAACGTATGCAAGCACAGCACTTGGGATTATATTTTATGTTTTTTTTTTAAGAAGAAAATTAGAAACACAATATCGTCAAGTCAATCTGTGCAAAAATTCTATTCTTGAACAAAAAGACTCAAAAACATTATGCAACCAAAAATCAGTTATTTCGAAAAAACATATTCGAAAAGCTCAATATATGAAAAAGAATTGCATAGAAAGGCCTCAAAATATGTTTCCAAAAAACGTTTTAATCGGCTCATTAGAGACAAGTATATAACTAGAGGAAAAAAGAGGGAGAGAATTAGGAAATAGACACCCAAGCCATCCTCATTATCATTACCTTTCTCTTACTCCGTCTTTTTTATACTACTTTTGGGAACCAACATGTTTCGAGACCTTTTAGATCTCCTCATCAGGGTATAATTTTATAGTTCTTTTGGGTTCGGATTTTAATGCCGTTCTCAGGGAATAGGCTTCTGGGTCAACCTTCATATATTTTATGAATCATCGCATCACGACAAATCGAAGATAGCATCCTATGGATTTAGGGTCACGACTCACAGTGGCGCCAAAAACCGTCTGTGGACAAACTGGTTTTTAGAAGTCAATTCTTATCCCATTTTAACCGCTTTTTTAAATGGAAGTGCTTAAGATTCCGCATTAATTTTGCATATCTGATATTCGAAAAAATGTTATTATTGTTTTTTATTTATTTAATAACAAAAATAAGAAATACATTTTTTTACTTTTAAAGAGTACCATTTTTTAAGAAATACTTGGATTCATTCCACATACGTAAAATCAGTAAAACAATGATCCAAACTCGTTTTCTAGTAGAAACGCTGGTGTTCGAAACTTTATTGATTTTTTTATGAACAAATAAATGCATGACACGAAACAAATACTCTGCAATTACACCTATTTAGTTATCATATTTAGTTATCCAATAACAATTTATGAAATTTTAGAGAAACTTAATTATCAGAAGCACTCTTGGACTTTTTTTGGACGTACAAATTTCTTCCTTCAAGGTATTCAATTGTATATAACTAATTTTTAAACTTTTAATCACATGAAATGACAATCAACAATTGTTATTGTGAACAACACTTTTGTTACAAATAATTCCGTTTCATACGAGGAACTAACATCCAAATATTCAGTGATGACTCATTGCAATCAAGCGATTACAACTGATGATTGTTTAAACAAACTTAAATGACATCATTATTTTGATACTATGGCTATTGTTATTATCAATGTTATAAACAAGTTTTTCTCGTCTCTTGCATTTGTGAACTAAAAATTCCGCTTTATTGTTGAATTAATTGACCTGAGAAATGACTTCTTGCTGTCATTTAATAACATCTGTTGATTTTTGTAACAAATCGAATTATGAAATGCATTTTTTGGCTGTTCTATTGTGATTAATTATCGGAAATTTGATTACTATGAATGCACATTCATAAGTAACAAAATAAGTCAAATGATGAATTGGTTAATTATTTTTGCTTAACAATCGTCAACTGCGATCGATTGATAGTAAGCAAGGAGTCATTACAAAATATTTAGCTGTTATTTCTTCGAAGAAAAGCCGAATAGAGTTACCGAATAATTTTTACATTCTCATCATAATAAGAAGGTACTAGTTTTACTGTGAGAACTGACTATCGCGGATTTCTTAAATCTCCACGTTTCGAGACCCCCTGAATCTGAAAAAACAGGTTTCACGATGTCTGTCGTTGTTGTCGTTGTCTGTATACCGGATAACTTTTGAAAGACTAATCGGATTAAGTTGCAATTTGGCACACAGTTTCAGGGACAAAAACAAAGGATCAAGTTCGTTAACCAGGTTTTTCGGATGAAAATTCAAAAAGTTAGAGCATTCTGAAAATTTGTGAAACCATTTTTGTTAAGATTTAAAAATTCTACGCACGGCTTTTCATAGTACTCGAAAAGTCAAACAATTTATTCCTACGACTTTTTTCGATAAAAAGAAAATTATCAGAGTTATAGCATTTGCAAAATTCAATAAAAGGGAGTTATCGTGGCTCAGATGGTATCGTGCTTGTCTCATGCTCCAACACTGCAGCATTGGCAGCCACGATGGCACGGGTTCAATTCCCGAAGCAGGAAGCGACGCTGGATGTTTTTTCAGAAATCTTCGCTTCTGTGCCTTGGTATACTACCCTACAGATACTCTACAGTTTATAATTAACCCTATAGTACAGTCGCTAATGACCCTGGCAGTCGATGCGACTACAAACATTCAATTAATAAAAAAAAAGTTCAAAAAAACAAACGAAAATGAACATTTTAAGCCAAACAAAGCTCGATATGATAAAAAGCTGGGAGAAGAAAAACGTTGCTTTTTGAAAGTCCTAAAAGATTATTATAACAACTTTTTGAATTTTGTTGGAAAATCGAAAATTCTAATTTTGATCGCACAAAAATAATGAAAAATTCCATTTTGCGATCAAAGTATGCAAGATACGAAATAAATAAAGAGACAAAAATTGTGCATCCAAACAAGATCTACAAATTGGTTACTAATCACTTTTTGATAGGACCCTTAGTTTTTATTTTATTCGTAAAAAACAACATTGAAAATAAAAAAAATTAAATTTTTGGATAAACAACACAAGCTACGAAAAAAATAAATGGACAAAAGTTGTTCACCCAAGAAAGAGCTACAAATAACATTTGATTTAACCAAATTTTTCACCTGAATTATAGCTACAAATTTTCTTAGATCCACTTTACGCTAGCATGCGTATTTTTGGTTCAAATAGTAAAAAACAATAACATGTTTAGAAACAAAATTGTTTTTTCATAGGATGTGCACTTTTTTAATTATAAAAACAAGACAATAATAGTGTTGAACATAATGTAGAAAAGTTCGCATTTTGGTAAAAATCGATTGAGAAGCACGAGATACGTGATGAGAATGTGTTCGTTAAAGCCGAAGGATCTTTAACAGAATAGAATTCACAATCACCAAATAACAGATGTCGATGGCTTGACCTTTAATTTTAAAAGGATTGTGTGCACAAATGTGGAGGAAGTACAAAGACCGAGCGCGGAGCGCGAGGTAAACACATTATCGAGCGCGAAGCGCGAGAACCAACAGACGCGCACCCTAGGCGCGGTCAAACGCATAATTGGAAAAATTTGCCCGTCGCGGACACTTTCTTGTCGCGCGCGACTCGCTTCGCTCGCTAGATTAAGCGCGCCTAAGGAGCGCGTCTTTTGGATCTCGCGCTTCGCGCTCGATAATGTATTTGTCTCGCGCTACTGCGCTCGGTCTTTATATTTCCCCCACATTTGTGCACACACATTTCAAAATTAAATATCAAAGCATCCACAATTGTAATTTGGTGATTGTGAATTCACTTTTGTTAAAGCTCCTTCGGTTCTGAAGGAGCTCGCACTCGATTTTTTTTCAAATTGCGAACTTTCCTACAAATCAAATGTATTTTATATTTATTTCTGTACCTCGGTCCGCGCATGCTTATTCAGATATTGCAAAAAAAGATAAATTTTATTTTTCATGATTACTTTAATATTTGTTTTTTATTTTGCATTAATTTTTCTTCTCAGCTACCCTGAAAAATGTATCATTTCAATAAATGAAACGCTCAGAGCAAAAGCGAACGAAAAAAAAACGTACATTGAAGCGAAGTAAAAACGCGCGAGAGCAAAAACGACCTAAAAATTGGCGATGGGAAAAGCGAGCCAAGAATGAACGGGGAAGGTTCCCCCACTTTGCTCAACTCGGCCAGCCTCGTGTAAAGCCGAAAATGCACGAACCCGAAGCTCGGGCCGAGTTCGCCCGACTTCACGATTCGGTTTCGTTCGCTATTAGGACGTTTGGGTTGATTTTTGTTTTCAAAAATTCACACCTAAAGGAAAGACTTCAAATACATGTATAATGAAGTCTTGCAATATTTAATGATTATGTTTTTCAGGAATTCTTATGGAATGTTTCAGACTATCTGATTCTACAGGGAATACATTATAAGACACTGGAGGTTTATAAAGTTCAAATATATTGAATATTGTATATGGGATTTTAAAATTAGACTAATAAAATCTATCACTTTCAAGTGGTTTCATTTTTCATTATTTATGTTTTATTTTTGAATCGATTTTAAATATTGTAAAGTTAAAATGATAATAAATCATTATTATTTTTAATTTATTAAATTAATCAACATTTTCACTGTATATGCTCTCTTAATATATAAAAACTTTATAAAACCTTCAATGTCTTAAAATATTTATCTCAACATTACAAAATTTGGTTTTTAACAATTTTATTTCAATTGTGAAATAATTGTAATTGCAAATTAATTGTGAATAATTGTAAAATAAGTTTAACAAAATGTATTTTATAAAGAAATATTCCATGATTTTTAAAGGACAAAACAATTTTAAAGGTAAGTCTTTGTAGTATTTTAATAACTAATGAAAATATTTTCAGAATATTTTGCCTTGATTCTGCCCTGATAGGGTCAAGCATGGTACAAAAAACCGTCGTGAAATTTCAAATAAATACTGTACTCTGTATAAATTAATTTTAAAAATGAAAAATATTAATACCTTTTATAAACATTCCTAAATTCTATTTGAATATGATACACATTGATTTTTATTTTTATAATTCTTGTAAATAGTTGGTCATTTTTTAAATTTTACGACATTTTTGTGCCATGTTGAGATTTCAGGAATGAAATTATAAAAATATCTCAGTTAGTGTTTGGTTGATAATTATATTTTTTGTTGACATTTTTATTTGAGATATTTGAAATATTGAAAAATTTTGTGAAATTTTGTCAAGAATCCTATATGGAAATTATATTTATATAAGTTTAAAATAAGCACAAAAAAAGTTAAAAAATAAACAGTTATTCGAAATTTTTATTTTGTATACAAAAATATTTTTCACCTTAAATTATAATTTTGTTGAAATTTTTCTATCTTCTTCATTAAGAATTTGTTTATTTGAAAATTTATTTATTTGGTTGAAATATCATTCTTTGAAGGTTGATTTCAATTGTTTTTAATTAAAAATTAGAATTTTTTCATTGAAATGGTTTCCTATCACCACTACGTAGCGCGTCCTCAGGTTGCGGATAGAGGAACGGCCCGTAAGGCTGAACAGCCCCCAAGGTTAACTGCGAATACAAGAATAAGCAGTCGCGGACAGCCGATAGGAGCCAGTCGTGGGTGTGGTGAATCTAGCACTGGTAAAAAATAGGTACACGACAACCATGGCTTGGGGGGACCCACCCATTCGCGTTCATACACAATGGGTGGGTTCTGGCAAGCCAAGGTGCAGCGTGTACCCACCTAGAAACTCTACCCGAACCAAAACTAAAAATCTTGTAAGGGAAAAATCCGGCTGCCCATTGGACACTGCAGCGATGACACTGCCCGCAAGGGATGTGTGGAATGATTCGCCTGCATAGGGCCAAAGGGGTATTGATGCCAGTAGGCGCGCTGCCTTGCAGGGGGACGTTAGGGTACGAGGATGAAACTGTAATGTGTCTGACGACAAGTTGACATGGTCCTTGTCAGAGTCAGACAGTGGACTCACCTACGATCGGAATAGGATCCTAACGTGCGGATTATCTTGAAACTACCATGGCTAACTTGCAAAAACGAAAAACTACAGTTAAAGATCTAAGGGTGGGAACTCTAAACGCGCGTAGTCTAAAAACTGGCCGATTTAGCGAACTCATTAAGATAGCAATTGAATACAAAACTGACGTAATAGCACTTCAAGAAACCTGCTGGTCGGGCGATTTCGCGTCAATTTCTAGGGATAACTATACTTTGCACTGGGGAGGAGCTAAGGGGCAAAGACTGGGGACTGGTTTTCTTATTAATAAACGAATTTCGCAAGCACTTATCGACATGCAATTCATTAACGACCGGTTATCATACATTGTACTAAAGGGTAATTTCAGCAAACACGTATTAATCAATGTGCACTGCCCCACCGAGGACAAAGACGAAGACACTAAAGATCTTTTTTATGAAACAATCGAGCAGGTTTTTGACAAGTTCTCAACGTTTGGCGCAAAAATAGTATTGGGGGATTTCAACGCGAAAATTGGAAAAGAACCAATGTATAGGCCTACAATAGGATCAGAAAGTTTGCATGACGTCAGTAATGATAATGGAACCAGAGTAATAAACTTTGCAGCTTCAAAGAACCTCGTTGTCAAAAGCACATATTTCAAGCATAAAAAAATACATAAGGCCACCTGGACATTACCAGATGGTAATACTCACAATCAGATTGATCACGTTCTAACTGACAGAAGACGTCATACAAACATTATCGATATAAGATCGTATAGGGGAGCGGATTTAAATTCAGACCATTTTCTCGTGATAGTAAAACTAAGATCTAGGCTAGCGTTAAGTAAGAAAACAAGCCGCACAGAGCCAACAGTTCGTTTCAATATAGATAAGTTCAAAACAGCAACAGAAACATTAAATTACCAAGTTGAGATTTCTAATAGTTTCGACGCTCTCCAAGAACAGAGAGACGATAACAATAATCACGAGGAGGACCCGGAAACCCTGTGGAGCAATACGAAAAAGGCGATAAAGGCAGCCGCGAAACTTACGATAGGTTTTGAGAAAGTAACCAAAAGCAAACCATGGTTTGACGAAGAGTGCAAACTCTGGTTTGAGAAACGTCGGAAGGCCAGACTAAGTAGTTTACAAAATAGGTGCGATCAAACACATAAGAAATATCTCGAGATTAGCAAAAGTACAAATAGGCTCTATAGATCCAAGAAAAGGGAGTGGGAAAAGAATAAAATACTAGCAATAGAAGCGCATAATAAACAAAATAACCCGCGTGAGATGTACAGGGGAATCAATTTTATAAAGAAAGGCTTTCAAAGTAGAACGGAAGTAATGAGGGACGAAAATGGCAATCTAGTAGCCGATGCGACAGAGAGAGTGAATTTATGGAAAGATTATTTCGATAAACTATTAAATGTACGCGAAGCCCCCGTTGAAGGTAATCTCGGCGAAATCCACACTGCTGATCTATTAATTAACGATCCTACTGATATAGAAATAGAAATGGCCATAAAGAAGTTGAAAAATAACAAAGCCGCGGGCATCGATGACCTACCGTCAGAACTGATAAAAAATGGAGGCCCTTGCCTCACAAGGCAAATTTGTAAATTGATACGCGCAGTTTGGAAAACAGAACAAATGCCGGAAGAATGGAATACCTCTATCATTATTCCCATCTTTAAAAAAGGCGATAAAACTAACTGTAACAACTATCGGGGAATTTCACTTGTGCCTTCGTGCTACAAGATCCTGTCTAATGTTATCCTAAGTAGACTAACTCCTTTTGCCGAGGAAATCATTGGGGATTACCAGTGTGGATTCCGCCGAAACCGATCTACAAGCGATCAAATGTTTACAATTAGACAACTGTTAGAAAAGAAATGGGAATTTAAAGAAGCAGTACATCAGCTATTTATCGATTTTAAAAAAGCTTACGACTCTATTATACGCGCGCGAATGTACTGGATCCTAGAGTTCTTGGGTGTGCCAAGAAAATTGGTTAGACTTATCGAAATTTGCTTAAGCGGCAGTAAGGGTAGAATACGCGTAAACGGTAGTTTATCTGAAGGGGTACAGCCCAAAGGAGCGCAAGCTACCTGGATTACCTTCCCCTTCCAGGGGACCCTTACTCCTCACGCATACTAATTATCTCTCTAGGCGCGCTCAGTCGTCAGGTTTCCCGGAGCGTGGGGCCTATTGTCGCTAATGACCGCAAATGACCACTGATTACCGTTCCAATTTATTAACACAAAATTTAAAAATAACTCATGGAATCTATTTGGAAGTCATTTTTTGGGAATGTATAGGCTTTCACGAGTCCAGGGGTGTGTCATTTCTCATCGACAGGCAAAAAATAGATATCAGCATTCCCTCATTCAATCGTGAAAATATGTAGATTCGGAGTATTTCTATTTTCAGACAGAAATTTGGATTCAACATTATGAATAACGTATTCATAAATAAATACCTTCAGACCAGAAAAGTGAAGCTCTTCATTATTATGAATATAATAGAAATTTGAGATAATTGTTAAATTCTTATTTATTCATGAAATTTTTAATAATATTTTTAAATATTCTCTTAAAACTGATTTTTCAAAATAAAAGGCCGTGTCTAGGTTCACCGAAATTTTATTATATTTCCTTTCAGTTATAAACTCTGAAATATGAAATAATTTGTTGAGTCTCATATAGGGGTGTGAAGACCGTAATTTAGGCAGAAATTACATTTAAATGTCGAAAATGTGGGAAATTACGGTAAATGACAGACAATTACCAACACAATCAACTATTTTTAGGAGCGAGTTCAAAATGGTCGATTATTCTGTTTTCGATTTTTAATGTTCACTAATCTCATGTTTTTCATCAACTTACATTCATTTTTTTACAAATTGTTCAACCGTAACTCTTTAAATAATTTTTAGATTTATCAAAAGGGTTTCACTAAATTAAGTTGCTTTAGTAAATAAGTCTCCTTACTGTGGGTGAACGCCTTCGTATTACTTCATTATTTAAATCTAATTAATTAGCGACAATATACCCCGCGCTCCGTGAGACCCGACGACTAAGCGCGCCGAGAGTGGTGAGAGGGGTAAGGGTCCCACTGGAAGGGGAAGGTAACCCAGGTAGCTTGCGCTCGTTTGGTCATCGCCCAATCAGATAGTCTAAAACATTCCATAAGAATTCCTGAAAGACATAATCATTAAATATTACAAGACTTCATTATACATGTATTTGAAGTCTTTCCTTTAGGTGTGAATTTTTGAAAACAAAAATCAACCCAAACCTCCTAATAGCGAACGAACCCGAATCGTGAAGTCGGGCGAAGTCGGCCCGAGCTTCGGGTTCGTGCTCGTGCATTTTCGGCTTTACACGAGGCTGGCCGAGTTGAGGAAAGTGGAGGAACCTTCCCCATTCATTATTGGCTCGCTTTTCCTCTCACCAATTTTTAGGTCGTTTTTGCTCTCGCGCGTTTTTACTTCGCTTCTACGTACGTTTTTTTTCGTTCGCTTTTGCTCTGAGCGTATCAAATATGTATATTATTACAATTCACCAGTTGTAAACAGAATTCGTGTAGCCGCTAACGAAAAGAAACAAGCGTATCTAAGAAAGTTAGCATTGAAATCAAAGCGGAAGAAGAGTTCATTATTTTTTTCGTATCTTGTGTCGGTTTTTCAGAACTTTAATTTTTTTATTTATAGTTTTATTTTTTGCGATTAAAACAAAAACCGCACGTCCTATCAGAAAATGATTAATAACAAATTTATAGCTCTTTTTCGGGAAAATAACTTTTGTCTATTCATTTTTTTCGTATCTTATGTCGTTTTTCCAAAAATTAAATGTTTTCATTTTTAATGCTATTTTTTGCTAATAAAACAAAAACTGCGCGTTCTAACAAAAAATAATTGATGAAAAAGTTGTAACTGTTTTGGGCAAACAACTTTTGTCCATTCATTTTTTTTCGTATCTTGTGTCGATTTTCGAAATTTTTATTTAAATTTTAATGTTATTCTTTGTGATCAAAAAAAAAAAAAAACTACGCGTACTATCAGAAAATGATTGATAACAAATTTATAGCTCTTTTTTTGGTGAACAACTGTTGTCTTTTCATTTTTTTTTCGTAGCTTGGTTCGTTCTTGCAAAAAATTAATTTTTTGATTCTTAATGTTCATTTTTACGATCAAAACATAAACTACGCGGCCTATCAAAAAGTGATTAATAAGAAATTTGTAGATCTTTTTGGGTGCATAATTTTTATATGTTCATATTTTTTCTTATCTTGCATAGTTTGACCGCAAAATAGAAATGTTGATTTTTCATTTTTTTTTGGGTGGTTAAAACCAGAATCGTTGCTGAAAAAATGCTGGTTAACGAACTCGATCTTTCTTTTTGGTCCCTTAAACAGTGTGCCAAAATGCAACATTATCCGAATAGTCTTTCAAAAGTTATCCTGTATACAGAAGACAACGACAACGACAACGACAACGACAACGACAACGACAACGACAA
>CAKNYM010051105.1:54860-91413 GCA_932195095.1 Andricus curvator
AACGACAACGACAACGACAACGACAACGACAACGACAACGACAACGATGGCAACAACGGCAGACAGAAGCCATCGTAAAACCGGTTTTACCGAATTTAGGGGTTCTCGAAACGTGGAGATTTAAAGAAATCTGCGATAGTCAGTTTTCAAATGATGAGAATGTAAAAAACCTTTTTGCGATTTTTTCTGTGAAAAAGAAAAATATATACCCCTCTCAAATTTGTACTTTTGTCGCGCCATGCCCTCAACTAGATGTGACATCACATGGTTTCAATATTTTCTAAACAAGCTGGAGGTTCATGCTTAAAAAAATGGAATTAAGTAAATGCTAAGACTGCTGTTTTGTGCCTAAATGTATAAATTCCATTGCTAGTAATCCTGATACAATATTTTTATGTATATCCAATGCTGTGGAACTGAAAAAATGTATAAAACTATCTGGCTTGACATCTGCCCACATCTGCCCTACATAATTAACAGTACGAGTATATTGTTGCTAAGATCTTTTAAACCACTTCCACATTAGCGAATATGTTTATTTTTAATGAAGAAATATAAAATATGCTTTATTTCATAGTGTATTCCCATATGGCAGGCAACGTTCCTGGAAAGTTCCTGGAATGTTCCACGGACACCTTCACGGGACGCATAAAATGTCCGCACCTTGGAACGTTCTAGGAACGTTCTACTGGAATGTTCCAAATAGGACTTACCGTTATTGTTATTTTTATCAATAAATATCACGTCAGCCGTAAGAGATAGGTAAAAATCGATGTCAGTTTATAATATGGATATCATATTGTATTGCAGTATATGCGGTACTCAAAACTCAAAAATGACATCCGTTTTCACCTAACTCCTACGGTTTACGAGATATTTGTTGTTGAAAACCCCAATAACGGTTCCGTTCAGGTGCCAGTGGAACGTTTCTGGAACGTTCCAGTGGAACGTTTCCAAGGGAGGAAATCTTACACGTGCCGCGAACGTTCCATTGGAATGTTCCAAAGGTGCTCGCGGGACGTTTCAGGAACGTTCCGTGCTATTAGGGTTGTACTTTATTACTTGATAACGGCTATCGAAAGGGATCAGCAATTTTGAGGTTTTTTTGTGGTTACAGTTATAATCAAACTTTTATTTATATGCAAGTATCAATTCTTTCAATAATTTTATTATTTTAATTATAATCAAGCATTTACGTTTTTTATGTAGTAACCCTTCATTGCCTGATGGAAGAAAAAATGAATAGGCAAAAGATGTTCACCCAAAAAAGAGTTACAAATTTTTTATTAATTGTTTTTTGACAGAATACGTAGTTTTTGTCTTAATCGTGAAAAATACAATTAAAAATAAAAAAAATAAATTTTTGGAAAAATGACGCAAGGTAAAAAAAATGGCGTAGTTTTTGTTTTAATCGTAAAAACTAAAATTAAAAAAATTAAATTTTTGAACAAACGACACAAGCTACGAAAAAAGATGAAAAGACAAAAATTGTGCACCTAAAGAAGATTTACCAATTTTTTAATAATCACTTTTTGATAGAACGCTTAGTTTTTGTTTTAATCCTGATAAATAACATTAAAAAAAAAATTGTGGAAAAACGAAACAAGGTACGCACAAAAATTAATAGATAAAAGTTGTTCACCCGAAAAAGAGATAAAAAATTTTATTAATTACTTTTTGATGGGACGTGTGAATTTTATTTTACTCGTAAAAAGCAACATTAAAAATAAAAAATAAAAATTTTTGGACAAGCGAAACAAGCTACGAAAAAAGGTGAATTGACAAAAATTGTGTACCCAAAAAAGATCTACTTTGTTATTAATCACATTTTGATAGGATGCGTAGTTTTTATTTTATTCGTAAAAAAACAACATTAAAAATTAAAAAATAAATTTTTGGACAAACGACACAAGCTACGAGAAAAGATGAGGAGACAAAAATTGTGCAGACAAAAAAGATCTACCAATTCTTCATTAATTACACTAGTTTACAGCAATTTTTCCCACCATATCTCACTATGATTTTCCCATGCATTTTGGCCCACTAAACACGAAAATCACACTCAAACATTTTTGTATGAAAGCGTTTTCGAGATATCAATGTTCAACATTTTTTTTCTTCAATTTTCAGAGTTGTTCCGACGTTTTTGAGTATATCTCGAGTTCTAATTGACCGATTTTCCTAAACGAGCACTCAAATTGAAGGCAACTGAATCCTCTACATCTTCCTATGCTAAAGTTTTTAGATCGGCCCAGTAGTTCAGATGCTAGCGATTTTAATAAGTTGGCTAACATTTGCGATTTCTGTTCTTCCCAGGACGATATGTGAATTTTCGACCTCGATTTTTGAAAAAAATACAACTTTGCCAAATTATTAAAATCGCTAGACTCTGAACTACTGAGCCGATCTGAAAACTTATAATAGAAATTTGTAAAGCATTCCGTTGCCTTTAATTCGAGTGTCTGTTTAGGGAAATCGGTCAATTAGAACTCGAGATCGATCGGAACAACTCTGAAAATTGAAAAAAAAATTCGAACATTGATATCTCGGAAATGCTTTCACAAAAAAATGTGTGCGATTTTCGTGTTCAGTGGACCAAAATACATAAAAAAAATCATATTAAGATGTGGTGGGCAGAAAAAATGTTCAATTTTGTAAACTTGTGTTATTTTTTGGTGGGATGCGTATTTCTTGTTTATATCGTAAAAAATAAAATTGGAAATAAACAAATTAATTTTTTGGAAAAACAAAGCAAGGTGCAAAAATATGTTAATTAACAAAATTGTTTTTTTATAGGATGCGAATTTTTTTAAATTATAGAAACAAGACAAAAAAATACATCTCGTTCGATATCAATGCATAATATGAATTGTGATATTAATATAAATTTATTGGAATGATACATTTTCCAGGGTCGCTGAGAATAAAAATTAATACTAATAAAGTACAAATGTTAAAGTAATCATAAAAAATAAAATTTGTACTTTATTTTGCTATATCTGAATAAGCAGTCCCAGACCGAGGTACAGAAATAAATATAATATACATTTGATATAATAGAGGTGAAATCAATGTAGAAAAGTTCGCACTTTGGACAAAATCGAGTGCGAAGCACGAGATGCGTGCTAAGAATGTGTTCGTCAAATCCGAAGGAGCTTTAACAAAAGAGAATGCACAATCACCAAATAACAGTTATTCATGCTTTGACCTTTAATTTTAAAAGGTCTGTGCACAAATGTGGAGGATGTACAATGATGAAGCGCGCAGCGCGATGTATATGTTACAGTCAATGTCCGAAATCAGTCATTGTCGATAATTCCTAGTCAATGTCGACATTGACTGCTGTCGTCGGTCATTGTCGACATTGACTAGTCAATGTCTATCCCAGAAACTAAAGTTTGGAAATTTCCAACATTGACAGATTGGAATTCGTCAGAGCTGGGGGCAATTAGGGGAGGCAGGTACCTAACTATATGATTCATTACTGATCAGGTACGTAAAGGTATCCTGCAATGATACTTTGCTATATATTGTTTATACGATTTTTAGAAATAAATTTATAAATAAACCCCGAAAGGGAAATGGCTTAATGGTATAAAAAATGAACGAAAGCCATTTTTTGTGATTCGCAATGATTAGTTGTTTGAAATTCACAGTTTTTATATAGAACATGAGAGAAATGTATGCCTAATTATGACTATTTAAAAATATCTGCTGCTTGACAGCATTATTTAAACAATTTTTATAAACAAATACGCAGTTTTCGTATGTCACAATGAATAGGCTCCATTTTTTTGCAGAATCGACCAAAAACGTCTTGCCAATGACTTCTTGCCGTCATTTTTTTCAAAATAATAACAACTGGTAATTACTTAAACAATATTTATAAATAAATTCACATCTTTAACATTATTCCACAAATAGGGCCTTTTTTTGCGAAACCCACTAAAAATGTATCGTTAGTGACTCCAATGATACATTTTTTTGCGGAGTTGTTGTCAAGATACGATTCCCAATAATAAATTGTCAAACTGTGAATTTGTTTATAAATATTGTTTTAACAATTAACACTTTTTCCTAATTAAGAAAATGTGACAATAAGGAATAATTGGCCAGACATTTATTGTTGATTGCGCAAAGAATATTAAGACTTTTCGTGGAAAAATGGTCAAACTGTGCATTTCTACATAAATATTGTTTAAATAATAAAGAGTTCTTGTTAATTGGACAAACAAGGCAACACGAAGTCATTGGTAAGATATCTGTAGCTACACGAAAAAAATAAGGCTATTTCTGCAAAAGTGACCAAAATGTACATTTGTTTATAAAAATGTTTAAATAATTAACTTTTCTTATCCGTTGGCAAAGTATCATAGCGAAGAGTCGTTGGGAATACATTTTTAGGTGATTTCGTAAAGAAAATGGAGCCTATTCTTGGAAAAATGGTCAAAATGTGCATTTATTTATAAAAATTATTGAAAAATTAATTTTTTTTTATCATTTTGAAAAAAATTGCAGCTAGGAGTCACTAACGACACATTTTTAGTGGTTTCCGAAAAAAAGACCCTGTTTGTGGAATAATGTTAAAAATGCGAATTTGTTTATAAATATTGTTTAAGTAATTACCAGTTGTTATTAATTTGAAAAAAATGACGGCAAGAAGTCACTGGCAAGACATTTTTGGTCGATTCTGCAAAAAAATGGAGCCTATTCATTGTGACATACGAAAACTGCGTATTTGTTTATAAAAATTGTTTAAATAATGCTGCCAAGCAGCAGATATTTTTAAATAGTCATAATAAGGCATACATTTCTCTCATATTCTATATAAAAACTGTGAATTTCAAACAACTAATCATTGCGAATCACAAAAAATCACTTTCGTTCATTAATTGGTTCAAACATTTATTTCTAAAAATCGTATAAACAATATATAGCAAAGTATCATTGCAGGATACCTTCACGTACCTGACCAATAATGAATCATAGAGTTAGGCACCTGCCTCCCCTAATTGCCCCCAGCTCTGACGAATTGAAGCAAAGTGAGATTGACCGCTGGGCTTTAGTCATTGTCGACAATGACCGGTCAATGTTGGAAATTTCCACACTTTAATTTCTGGGATAGACATTGACTAGGCAATGTCGACAATGACCGACAACAGCAGTCAATGTCAACATTGACTAGGAATTACGACAATGACTGATTTCCGACATACTCCTAAGCGAAGGCGTAACAACCGTGCCGAAAGCTGAATGGCACCTGGGTTAGGTGTCTCAAACGGTGACTCTGGGATACCGGGCGACCTCTCAGAGTATCAGCCTTATCCTTGCACGCGGGGCTCTACAAGGATGGACTAACCCTTTCCCTACCGCTTCGTGGGAACAACAATGAAACCACCAAAACACCAAAATGTTGTAGATGTGGTTCAAGACAATCGAACGCGCAGAGCACCCGACAATGGGTCGGCAAACAATGCCGATCAGCCTAGAGTTCGGGGTGCTGAAAATAATCTAGATGGAAACACGACGACGAACCGGCGAAACGCAACATTGAGTGGATGGATCGACTCAGGGATGACGTGCTAGACTGCTACGATGCCAGCATTATCCCTGTTCGCGGAGGCTTTATGGCCCGTATGCACACTCTGTGGTGCCAGAAACATCCAGAGCTTCAGCACGTTTCGCAACAGTCTTTGCGAAATCAAGCCGACTACCTCCGGAAAAATGGATATGTACGCGGAGCGCTTCCCCAACCGCTGCTTTATCAAGCTGCAGACGAAGATGAGGAAGCGACATTGAGACCAAACGCAGAAAGCAGGCACCTTCTGAGAGATGATCCCAATTTCATTACTAGACGATGGATCAAAATACCAAAAGACGCTTGCATCAACTGAACAAGAAGATTGGATGGGCAAGACAGAATGCGTCCCGTGTTCAAGGTGTGATTGACTACATAACATCTGGTAGACCGTTTACGGAAAGGGTTCGAAAGTTCGCCCAAGAACTAAGGATCTTGCATCACACACTAAACAAGTCAAAGCTGCTGACAATCAAGCAGCATATTGTTGACAAAATATGGCTGTTATCTGACGCAAGGAGGAAAATACAGAAGAGGGAGAGATGGATCAGGGAGAATCAAGTTTCTCGCTGACCCATCGCGCCTCTTCAGCGATCTACCTGTTTCTGTCAAAAATCCACCCAAGCCCAAGGAGGTAGAGACTTTTTGGAGAGAGGTGTACAAGATCCCGAAAACACTAGAGTTGAAAGAAGATACTGAAAATATCATCCGCTTCAAGGAGTTTTGCGACAACCTCATAAAATCTGATGAGGAATGTCCATCAATCACTGCCGAAGAGGTGAAAAAAGCACTTAGAGGCACGAAGAACTTTTCCGCTGCTGGACCAGATTGTATCAAGAACTTTTGGTGGAAGAAGTTTACTTTTACACACCAACATTTGGACCGCATATTCACCTCATATTTAAAGTCGGAGACGCCCATTCCGCAGTGGTTGGTGTTAGGACGCACTATACTCCTGCCAAAAAAAGGCAACTTGTCCAACCCAGAGAATTACAGGCCAATAACTTGTTTGAACACGCTGTATAGGATCTTTACAGCTGTCCTCAACAACAGGATTGTTCGACGAATTGAGCCTGTATGGCGAGAGATGTACGAACAACGTGGCTCGAAAAAAGGTGTAGCAGGCTGTCGAGAGAACCTGCTAATTGACAGGTGTGTCTGTAAAGACGCTGCAGCCCATCAGCGCGTCCTGTCAATGGCCTGGATTGACTACCGGAAAGCTTTTGATTCAACCTCTCATAGACTTATCATCTGTCTGTTGGAAAGCTTGAAGGTACATCCACACATAGTGAGATGCATAGAGAGATTGATGCCTTTTTGGAAAACTAGATTTACTATCTCATCTAGAAATTATCGTGTGACAACGAACAACGTCACCTTCCAGAGGGGCGTCTTTCAAGGTGATACCATGAGCCCTTTGCTTTTTTGCATCACACTTTTGCCTCTATCTCTCGCACTACGAAATTCTCCTGGATACCTCTGTGGCGACACTAATCAGCGCGAGCATAAGGTCACTCATGTATTTTATATGGATGACCTGAAGATCTATGCCTCTGGTAGAAGCAAACTTTAAACTGCTATAAATATTGTCAAGAATTACACAGGAGAGATTGGGATGGACTTTGGCTTGGACAAGTGTGCCAAAATTTATCTGAAGAAAGGAAAGATTACTGGCATTCCCAAGGACCCTGAGCTTGTGGATATAAGTGTTATCAGACATCTTAATACTGGAGAGACCTATACATACCTGGGCGTCCCTCAAAACCGCATTCAGGACGTAACATCAGTGAAGGAGTCTCTCCGAAGCAGATACAAGCATCTTCTTCGACAGATTTGGTCTTCCAATCTGTCGGCATTGAACAAGCTATCTGCGACTAACATGCTTGCCGTCTCGGTTCTACTCTACTCGTTTGGGGCAGTTCAATGGACGAAGATGGAGCTTAAGGCCCTTGATTTCATTACACGTAAGATCATGCATATGCATAAAAGCTTGCATATCAATTTGTCAGTTCCGCGAGTATATATTTCATGCCGTCAAGGCGGACGCGGACTTCTGAATCTCCAGTGTCTTCATAACCGGATTGTTCTAAGTACATCTTACATCGTTGCGAATGGCAGAGATCCTCTCCTAAAGATGGTCAGGAACCACGAGATCATTGGCGAAGAAGCGTTCCTTTACAAAGCCGCGGAGCAAGCGGCCGAGACCCTTGGCCTGAATTTTAACATCAGAAGTGAGGAAAGTGCATTACTTCATCTAGATGCTTCACTTCTAAAAACCAAAGTGAAGAAGGCAGAGGTTGAAAATTTTGACCAAGAGCTACTCGACAAGAAAATGCACGGAAACTTTCACAGATATGTAGAAAAACAGTCCTTTTCGAAGGAGCAAACTTTTGCTTTCCTCAAATAATCAGGGCTTAATTCAGGTACAGAGGGTTTTATTTTCGCATGCCAGGACGGTGTCATTTCCACCTTAGCATACCGTGAGCGCATTTTATGTCAAGAAGTTCCCAGTGATAGGTGCAGATCGTGTCATGCACACGCTGAGTACCTAGAACACATACTATCAGGGTGTCCGAGCCACGCGGGAACGACGTATATCTATAGAGATAATGCGGCCCTAAGAGTGCTTTATTACCATATTTGTCGCTCTTTCGGTGTTGGCCGCGACCCTGCCCTGCCGAACGCTCCAACGAGAAGTGCCAAATTTTCTGGAACTACGATTTTCGGGCAGCAGTCTCCGTTGCGCACTCGAGGCCTGACATTGTTCTCCAAGACTTCGAGAAACGAACTATATTCGTGATCAAATTCTCGGCTCCGTCCGAATACAACATCACTGCAAAGGAGAAAGAAAAAGAGGAGAGGTATCAAGACCTTAAAATAGAGCTACAACGACTGTACCCAAAATATTCGGTACAAGTGATTGTCCTTGTGATAGGTGCTCTCGGAGGTGCGAAACTATCACTGGTTCGTAACCTTAAAGCCATACCCGCATGCCAAAAATATGCCAAGGCACTTGCGAGATGGATGCAGAAAGCTGTCATCCTTGGGTCGCTTCGTGTCCTCAAGACACACGATGGTTTCGCCGGCCTGTCGTCGTGATTTTGTCGTTGCCTGTGACCACCCATCTCACGCTTGTGAGAGGTGGCCATAGGTGTGCTTTACCGCGGTGCTACTGGGGGCTATTGACATTTTGTTGGATGTCAGTTGCTCTTAGTGGGACCCTGCGGTGGTTGTTTAACTTTAAAAAAAATTATATATATATATATATATATATATATATATATATATAAATCGTTATCAACACTAACATGTTTTGAAAATGACATCAGATTTACTTTTATATTTATTTCATGACGAAGAAATACCAATTAGTTTTGCAATAGAAATTTAATGTTAATATTTATTTGTATTAGAAATAAGTATGAAATATCATAGTGAAAATATTTCTAAAAATAATTTCACCGACTTTAAAGGTATATTTAGCTAAGTTTGGTATTTATTTAGTATGAATTCAATTTAATTTATTCTCTGTCATGTATGCCCTTGTGGGTTTTTACATATACAATATAAATATACAGTAGTATAATATAATTAGCAGTTTATAAAAAAATTATGTGACTTAGAATATTCTCATTTCTGCATACATAGTATATCCGCGCTTATTTTTTATTTCTGATTTTAATTCTAATTCTGCACCACAATTTATATCCTTTGATTTCTTATTATTTACTCATCTTCACTATCGCTGTTCTCTTCCAATACTATCTGTCGATTGCTATTTACACTTTCTCTTGCAAATTTCTCGAAGTCTCTCGCATATCCGCAGAGCTAGGAGCTCGGTTCTCTTTTCAGAACTTTTGTTAATTTCTGACTAATTTCTATTTTCGGGTTTTCCTGTAGCCATTTATCAACCCCTCTGACCAAATCGTCACTGATTACTCTTCTTGCGTTTTTACATACCCAAATGTGGCCAAGATTTTCCTCTTACGTTCCGTACAACCTGCATAATGTATTTTCATAACCTTTATTTCCCGCTTTACCCACATATCCGCATCTTAACCTGGCCCATTGTTCCTTACATTTACCGTTTACCCTATTTGAGTCCCAATATTCCTCCCTTTGAAATTCTTCTTCATACGTCTTATATAATGCACAGTAGTTTGACCTATCTATCTTTCCCCAATATATTTGAATTTCAAGTTCTATGTTTTTTAAACACTTTGCTCTAGATTCCTTTCAATTTTACTTTCATTTCCTTGGTTGCTCATTAGACCTAACGTTTGTCCGACTCCTACTTCATCCATTGCTTTTTTCAACACTTCTCCCCACTTCGATGGAATTTTATTTGCAATACCTCTCAATTCTGCCAGTAGACATACTTTAGGTAGTCTGTCATCTCCCATGCTTAAAATTTCTAAAACATATCTGCTTGCCCTTCTTCTTGCCTCTATTTCTAAACTTCTTCTACCTGCTTCCATTCTCCAAATATAATTTAGAGTATTCCTATCTACTCCCATAATTATTTTCACGTATCTACCTTGTATTCTTTCCATGACTTCCTTTCTTTCCCATCCCCATAGCTCCACACCATACAGTAAACCTGCCTTAGCCAAAATGTCTAACAAGTAAAGCCTTCATCCTAGATTATTTATGTTAGCTCTTTTTATTACTCCCCATGCTGCATTAATTGGCTTTTGGGCTTTTCCTGCTAAAGTGTTTAGAAGTTTATTAAAGGTTCCCCCCGTAGAAAACCAGAAGCCCAAATACTTGTATCTATCTACGACCTCTAATTTATTTCCGTATATTTTCCATTCTTCACCACCCTTCACTTGGCCCCCCTTTCGAAATACCATTATTTTTATCTTGTTAACATTCATTGAAAGCTTATTTTTATTACTATATTTTTCTAATGTTTTGAGCATTTCCTTTGAACCTTCTGGGAAGTCGGCTACTAAACTTAAATCATCTGCAAATTGTAATGCATATACTTTCGTCTTTCCTATCAGTGTACCTCCATCCTTCTTTCTTATCCATTCATCCTTCATGTCTTCAGTAAAAATGTTGAAGAATGTTGGGCTTAATGGGCAACCCTGTCTGACCCCCCGCTCCGTTCTAAAACTCTCTGTAATTCCCTCCTCTGTCAGTACTTCATTTTGCGTCTCCCTGTACATATTTTTAATCATTGTCAACACTACCCTTCATCCCAGTTTTTTCTAGTTTCTGCATTAAAATGTCCCTATCTACTAAGTCGAAAGCTTTTTTAAAGTCCACAAAGGCCACTTATAGTTTACCACCCTCTTTTTTAAACTTGTTATTCATTATAGAATTCAGTGCTTATATAAACAGTGTTATGTAAACCTTTTTTCTCTAACCACGCTCTGATTCTTCCATCCATAATTTTGGTTAAAACTTTGTACCCTATATCTAGTAGTGATATTCCTCCATAATTTCCTGTGTGCTCTTCATCCCCTTCTTTAAAAATAGGAACAATTCTAGCTTTCTCCCATCCTTTTCCTATAATTCCTTCCCTCCACATTCCATTAATACATCTATGCACTTCTTCAAACCAGCATCTCGGTAATCCTTGCAGGAATACAGTAGTTACTCCATCCTCCCCAGGAGCTTTCTCTTTCTTCATTCCCCTCACACAGTTCGCTACTTCCTCAACACTCATTTCTTTATTCAATTATTCTTCCTGTTCCTTGCCTTCCTCGTTCCCCCTAGTAAAATTACATTCACTTCTAGGTTCTATTGGGTCCTGTGTATTATTAATTTCTACCGAATGGCTGTTATGAACTACCTTTTTTCCGTTTACTTTCGAGTCATCGATTTTTTCAGCCTCTAATAACTCCTGAAAATGAATTTTCCACTTCCCTTTCTTCATCTTACTGCCCCTCCTTTTTTTCCTAGGTCTAAAACTGCCTATTGCTTTCCAAAACTCACCCATGCTCTTACTTTCTGCTACCTTTTTCCATTTTTCTTCCCACTTTTCTCGTCTTTTCCGTGCATATAACTGCTTAATTTTCGCTCTTTCTCTATTTAATATTTCTTTATCCTCGTCTCTCTTTGTCTTAAGAAATTTTTTTTAAAACCCCAAAACTTTCCGTTCTTGTATTTTGATATCATCTTCATAATAATCGCCATTATTTTTTTTTATGACCAATCTGGTATTTTTCTTTTTTTCTTCTAACCATACCTACCTTCTCAGCCGCATTTTTGATGTTTATTATTATTCCTTCCCATCTATCTGCCCATCCCTTACCTTCGGCAGGCTCCTCCCATAAATTTTCCATGGCTTTTTCAAAATCCTTAAACTTTCCCAGATCCCATACTAATTTTGTTTCCTCCTCGTGACCCTTTTCTGCTTTACAAGATGTTTTCTCCCTGTTTCCTACCTCAATATTTAACTTGAAAGTTACCGGCAAATGATCTGATTCGATTCTTGTCTCTACTTTTATTTCTTTAACAACCCTGCATTTTTCGGTATCCATTGAAATCACGTAATCAAGAAACGAGCTCGCTGCTCCGCCGATATGTGTGAATTTTCCTTCTCTGTCACCGTTCATTCTTCCATTCAAAACTATGAAACCATAATCTTCACATAAACTGAGCAATTCCTTTCCTTCTGCATTTAAATGAGAGTCTTCCGAAGATCTTAGATTATAATATTCCTGCTCTAATTAATTTTCTTCAAAATCTACTCTACCTTGCTCGTGACCTATTCTTGCGTTCCAATCTCCTACTAATATCATATTTTCCATTCTACTTAAAATATTCGTTTTCCACCAAAAATTGTTGTCCAATTTAGCCAACACTGATTCTTCTCTTGCTCGTTTCAGCCATGTCTCTTGTAGAATTATAACGTCTAATTTTTCAAAAAATTCCCAGGTGTCCCATATCTTCAATATTCCCGCGATGTTCCAGACCAGTCCTCGTACTCCCTTGGTAGTTTTTCCTCCGAAATGTAGTTCTCCGAAAGTTGTGCCGCTCCTTTACTCCCTCTGTTTCACTCCAGTAGTATTTTTGGTTGTTTATCTGCCATTTCATGTAGCTCATGCTTGCTATCTCATTATTTTTTTCGCTTCTTCCACCTGATTTTGTATCCAGTTCTGAACTTCCTTTTCTCGATCTGTCAAGTAATCACCTACGATTATTTGAGTCCCTTTGAGGCGATTCTTTCTCTTCATCAGTCTTCTTTTTGTTTTCCAAGAATCCAATCCCACTAGGATTCCGTCACTAATTACTCTCACTGCCATAATTTTTATTTCAACTCCTGTTTTTCCTCGAATTAGACTCTGAATTTCTCTAGGCAGACTTCTCCCAATTGCTTCAAAACCCCTTACTATGATTGAATTTTTCTTGAGTTTTCTCTCCTCTAATTCCTTAAAAACTTCTCCCTGTGAAGTTTTTTTGGTACAGTGTTACTTCCTTCTGAAGTAACCCTCTCCAATTCTTCAAAACCGGGCAACCAGTTGTTTTTTACCTCCTGAAGTTTGATCCTAGCATTGTTCAATCCATTTCTGATTGGTAACCCTTCATTAGTACAAGTAATATCAACTTGTTGCTCCTTTTCCCCAATGTCGACATTTGATCCAGTGAGCCCTTCGTTACCGGTTGGTGACAAGTTAGTAGAATAAGTTAGTTGAACTTGCTGTTCTGCCAATTTCTCGCTAAGAATTTGTATTTTGTCTCCTAAAGTATGTTTCTCCTTAATCTAGTTTTCCTCTTTCTCTCGGGCTTCCTCGATGATCGTAGCTGCAACATTCCATCTCGCATCCTTGACATTTTCCTCCTCTATAAGGCTCTTCGAAGCACTGTCTTCCTTCGACATTTTTTCAAACTCTAATATTACTTTACTGTCCCACCACTTATTTAAAATATCACTTATAAGAACTGTAAAATCCGTTTTTTCACTCACTTTTATTTCATCATTCTGATCTAAATTCGGGTTCATGTTAGATATTTCCTCCACTTTATATCATTATTTTTCTTCTTCGCTGGGTTCTCCGTCGGACTTAAAAAATTCCTTAAAGCTTGTACACTCTTCTTAGATTCTGTTTTTACTTTACTTGCATTTGTCGGTCTGCCAGGGCCCCTTCTAATTTTCTTTTCTTGGTCGTCTACTTCCCTGCCTTCAGCTGTTTCCATTGCCTCTCCATCCTTCGTTTACCCATCTCGCTCGGTCTCTCTCTCTCTCCTCTCCACCGACTGACTTTTTCAAACTCATAACCTCACTTTTTTGGCGTTACGGCCCAACTTGGAACCTTTTCTATTCTACTAAAAAATAAGGGCACTGAGCCTGCATTTCACTCTCACAGAATCTTAGGACTCAAAAGCACAGTAATATTTCACTCCGAAAGCTCTATTGGCTTCATAAACGAGAAAAATCTCTTGAAATTTTAATATATTTTGATATACTGCACCATTTATATAAGAGATAATTCACGTTTAACAGAGTTTTCTGAACTCCAGACACATTTGAAAAAAAAAAATTTCCTACACAAAGATATTAAAATTATGAAAATATTAATATTTTCAAACAAATTCGTACAAATTTTTATAATCTCTGTATGTATTTCAATACAAAGTAAAGCTTCATACATATGTGTACTAAAAATAAAACTAGAAAAATAACATTTCCAACTTCTCCCGAAATAACCTAATATAAAATACATACGATTGTATAAATTTACACTTACATTTTATAATATACAGGAATTGATCTTTGAATTTCCAATTTTTCAACATTTATCGTGTTACTTGGCAATCTGTTTGAATATTATTTATACATTCAAACAAAGTACGTTGTTACGTCTCCTGTTCCGCCCCAAATTGTACTTTTCATTTATATCT
The DNA here is from genome assembly GCA_932195095.1 of Andricus curvator. Taxonomy (NCBI): domain Eukaryota; kingdom Metazoa; phylum Arthropoda; class Insecta; order Hymenoptera; family Cynipidae; genus Andricus; species Andricus curvator. Next base: position 69,292 of record CAKNYM010051105.1, read on the forward strand.
AAATATTAAACATTTATCTTAAAAAAATGCATGAAGATTACTTGTTAAAATAAAATTTTATCATTAATCTTTGCAATGAGCGTTATAAAAAAATATATTCTGAAATTATCTGTAATTAATTTCCATTTAAAATTATCTTAAAATAACAGAATATACCTCCTGAAATTTCAACGTTACTTTCTTCTTGTACTATTTAATATTCTTTATTTTTTCTTCTTTGAGAACTGGCGAATCAATTCTTCTACCTATTCCTAAAAAGAACAGTTCTGAAAACCATACAGTTTAAAAAAAAATCGAGTGTACTGTCTTACCCCGTTGTCCCGTCCAGCCACAGTTTCCTCTATTCAGTATTAACAACTTTAAAATCGACCCAGCGATCATCGCAACAAACGTAACCAATTGGAGACTTGCATTTATTATGTTTAGGGTACCCAGGATTTGACAACAGTTTATCACAACACTCACAAATAGTTTAAGTAAGGGAGTACGTCAAAAGAAAGTTTAAGAAGAGCTTCGAAATAGTACATTGCTAACATTATATAGCAGGTATCAAATGCGCTTGGTTGCGCCGACTCGAAAGAGAGATCACGTTCAATCCCCCACCATTATTGTAAAGATCTATTGGAAAAATCTAAAATTCAAATTAACAGCAGCTAAACAACGCAAGATATGAAACAGAAGTCTAAAAAATAAATTGTTATTTTTAAATGGGAAAATGTTACAATAATTAGACTATTAATTATCACATATATATTGTAAAAGTAATAATATTCTTTTTTTTTTACTGAACGCAAACCTTAGGTTTTTTTCTTTAAACGCCTTCAAGTTAAAAATTTTTATTACTTCTTCCTAACAAGAAGCATGCAGTAGGGTCGAGAGTAGGCTCGAACTCTAAAAATCTTTTCCAATACAGTTACAATAGAATTTTCCATGCTCTTTCTATTAAACATAAGCATCATTATTGACCTGCAAAAATATTTGATAACCGGAAAATTACTAGAAATTCGTTTTTGTATTTAGAAACCACCCTGAGATATTTTATATCCATATTGAAAGTTTAGCTGCTAAAACACAATAATGCTTAATTGATAGCTTTAGTAATTCAATAATTTTAAATTGAAATTATTTCGAATCGATAATAGTTTCCTATTCAAATATTAAAAATCTAAAGACAATTTCACTATTAAATATTTCATAGTAACCACATTTTATATTAAAAGTCTTGATAGTCAGTTATAAATTTAATTCTATATATAAATTTAAATTCTTCAAAATCATACGATATCAAATTGAACAATTTTATAACTGCACACTTTCCACATTAAATGATTTGAAATACAATTTTTTTGAATTAAATGCCTCCAGAATAAGTTCAAAATCATGAAAAAAAGGAAAATACTTTATCAGATTCAAGCCTCCAAAATAAGAAGAGTTTAGATTTTAGAACTTGACATTGAAAATTTAATTCTTTTTTATTTGAAAAGGTTCCAAAATATTAAACATTTCGGATTCAACTTGAAAAAAAAAACAGTTTTGAATTGAAACGTTTAGAATTGTGCATTTTCAAAAATTAAAATTCTTTTTTGTTTTTAGAAACCACCCTGAGATATTTTATATTCACATTGAAACTTCAGCTGCTAGAATACAATAATGCTTAATTGATAGCTTTAGTAATTCAATAATTTTAAATTGAAATGATTTCGAATCGATAATAGTTTCCTATTCAAATATTAAAAGTCTAAAGACAATTTCTCTATTAAATATTTGATAGTAACCAAATTTTATATTAAAAGCCTTGATAGTCTGTTATAAATTTAATTCTATATAAAAATTTCAATTCTTCAAAATCATACGATATCAAATTGAAAGATTTCATAATTGCGCACTTTCCAGATTAAAAGATTTGAAATACAAATTTTTTGAATTAAATGCCTCCAGATATTCCGATACTTATTTTGAAAGATATCGTAACCGCGCAGAAATTTTGCCGTGCGTCAAGCCAAGTCAATTTCTGGCAACATTTTTGGTTAGTGGATTATTGCGGCGACGGATTCTTGATTTATCTGACCGTGCTCAATTTTCGTTTAGCTTTGTACATATTTTAAGCCAGGGCAAGATCAGAGAATTTTTACATTGGTGTGTTCTGTACACATATAAAAGTAACTATTGTGATTATATAATATATTATAAAATTATATAAATACATATCAAAGTATCGTGCGCGAGGATTGTAAGGAGAATGTGTTCCTTAAGGCCGATAGAGCCTTAAGTAAATTAATCTCTTTTTCATATAAAATCAAAACAAATTTAATCACCTCTTTAAAAATAGATGTTTTCCGGCAGTTTTTTAATATTTGCAACTCTGCATATGCATTACACGCACTGTAAACTGAACTGAGTGCGAAGCGCGAGAACCAACAGTCGCGCGCCCTGGGCACGCTCAAACTTGCGAGCCGCACGCGCAGCGCGAGATGATTTAAATTAAAGCGCGCTAAATTTCAAAGAGCACCTTGGGCAGACATTTTTTCATTTTCATTTGTTTATTTATTATATGTTTACTCAAAGTATGAGAAAATCGAGATTTTATACAAAATCATTATTTACTCTTCAACAACGGTTTGCATATCATGAAAATAATCTTAAATCAATGCAACAGTACTCCCAAAATACAAATAATTTGATGGCTGTATGTTTTAATTATAATGAACAAATTACATTAACAAATAGCCAAATATTTTAATTTTTGTTGAAAAAAATTTGTTTTTGGATGAAGATGCTTCAAATGATTGTAAGAGTGATATCTAGTCACAATTTTCATAAAAAATTAACAATCGTAATTGTTATAAACAATTTTTTGCAAAAATTGGGAATTGATGGTTTTTTCTATTTCGGTTTTTCCTTTATCATCGGAATTGATATAGATATTCTAAAAAATGAAATATGTTTGATTATATTTGTTAAGATACAACAATTGTTGATTTTGTAAAAAAATGAAATAAGTAAATATAAAACTTTAGCCTGGAAAATAATTTTTGTTTGCACTAAAACTGCCTTTAATTTTTGTGAGAGAGATTTGCAGTAATAGTTTCTATGTAAAATTAACAATAAACAATTATTATTATTTAATTTCAAATATCACGAAATTTTCATGTATTTAAAAAATATTGTAATTTTGTTTGAAAAAAATTTGTTCTCATCTGAAAATACTTTAAATTATCGTGAGAGTCGTTGTCAGTAATAATTTATATAAAACATCAACAATTAGAATTCTTATTAACAATTTTTTTGGAAAATTTTGCAAATTGTGGGTTGTCAATTTCGGATTTTCCTTCATCATCTGAATTGATGCAGATATTCTTGAAAAGAACATAGGTTCAATTATATTTGTTAAAATACAATAATTGTTGATTAAAAAATGACAATAAATAATAATTGTTTATTGTCAATTTTACATAGAAGTAGTGATTGAAAATCTCTCTCACAAAAATATAAAGCAGTTTTCTTGCAAAAAAATTATTTTCCAGGCCGAAGTTTTATATTTACTTGTTTTATTTGTTTACAAAATCAACAATTGTTGTATTTTGACAAATATAGTTGAACATATATTATTTTTAGGAATATCTACATCAATTTAGATATATATATATATACCATTAAACCATTTCCCTTTCAGGGTAGGCGTGACACTACCCGATTCGGGTAGTGTTTCTAGGTTTTTCTTGTAGTTATAAATAACTACAAGTGTGGGCTCACCACACCCACGATGTGCCAACAGCACTCATGTCAGTATTCTTGAATGTTCACCCATCCAAGTACTAACCGCGTCCAACGCTGCTTAACTTCAGTGATCTGACGAGAACTGGGTTTTTCAGCGTGGTATAGCCGTTGGCTATAGATGATAAAGGAAAACCCGAAATAGAAAAAACCACAAATTCCAAATTTTTGCAAAAAATTCTTTATAACAATTATAATTTTTGTTGTTTTATAACAATTGTGACTAACAATCACTTACTAAGTTACAGGATTTTTAGTGAAAGTAGGGAGAGTATAGGTTTTTTGTTAAGCTTACAGAATTTTCCGCAGAGTTCACTGAATGTTCAGTAATTTTAACAATATACGGTTAAATCCTGTACACCTTACGGACGTTTCGATTAGATTGTACAATTAAGAGATTTCAATGACACTGCTAAAAGTTCAGTAAACTTAACAGAAAGCATACGAGCATTCATAAAATAAGTGGAAATTCTGCAAACTCTGCCGAAAGTTCGGTGATCTTGACAGAAAATTTATGATTTGGAGGGTGCTCCAAAAATGCATTAGAAATTTGGTTTCCAAATTTTGTATGCATATCGCCCGAAAATGTGTTCAAATACACACCAAAATGAATCCATTTCTTTTCTTTCGGAAAATTTTGATATGTAGACGTGGCGCAAGCCCCATGAAGTTTAAAAGGCGTTTTTGTAAATTTGATTCCGAATCGTCAATATTAGCTGAATCGAGTTGAAAGTCAACATTCCTCTTCACAATTAGCCATAGAATATGAATAAAATATTACTTTTTAAACATCACTCCCATAAGTATGTTTTTGTAGGGTCCCAAAAAAACCCACAAATGCGAGAATGGGTTTTGCGAGTTTTTAAAGTTAATTATGATGTTCTTGCGGTTTTTCGATTTTAAATTGTTTCTCATACAGAAAATACTACTTCATACTGATAATTCGATATTTATGTAAATTTTTGAAACAATCTATGATTGTTTTTAGCGATTTTTTGTCAGAATTGAGTTCGAAAGTAGCGGTTGTTTAAAAAATGTTCCACTTTTTGTCCAATTTTTAATTAGAGTGATGTAATACCTAATTGATGTGAACAAAAATAATTGCCCAAACAATTTATTATTATTGTTAATAATATTCTCTTAGTATAATGCTAGAAAGTTGCATTTTTTCACAATCTTTTCACTTTTTGTCAAAGTTTCAATGAGAAGGAGGTAAATAATTAATTAACGGTATGAAAGAAGTAATTGTCTGAACAAATAATTGTTATTGATAATAATCCCTTTTGAATTATGTCAAGAAGTTGCGGTTGTTTCTGAAATGTTCAATTATTTGTCTACTTTTTACTAAAATGCTAAAAGGAAAATAAAAAATGTAACCACATTTTCCTGGGGAAACATCACAACAGGAACTGAGATCCACGAAACTCACCGTATCGCATAGCAATCGGAAGATAAAATTTTTTAATTGAATTTCCTAATTGAAGATATTGTTTTGCTGCATTGAAAATTTTAAAAAGAAAATTTAAAAAATGTAACCATATTTTCCAGGTGAAAACATCACAACAGAAACTGAGGCGTCTTCAAACGAAAACGATATCCTCTTCGGCGATGTTTTGAATGAAGTGAAGTTTAATGGCTCGAGCGCAGCAAAAGTTTCTTCCCAAAAAAAGCTCGGCAGAGAGAACGCTGAACCGACGGATATAATGATGAAGCACAATATCAATTAAATTCCTAATGCTAACAATCACGGAAAAAGAAAAATCCCTCCAAGATTACCAGCAATGCTACGTCCGCGAAGGAAAATCCTGAATGAAAATTCAAGCTCCGGTATTCCAAACAAAAGGCCAACACTGCTTTAGCCTCTCATAGTCAACACTCAAAGGCCGCTTTATATTCATGATCCAAATACTCAAACTTCGAAGCCGTTTCAGGGTTGACTAATTCTCTTGTAACTAAAAAATGTTTGTTTATGTTTTGCAATCTTAACGATAAATCGTTGCTTTATAAATATATAACATGTGCTTTCAAAGCTAAAGAAAATGTTTCTGAACAAATAATATAAGATTAAAATATATGCCTGCAAAGTATATTATTGAAGCATAGATTTTATACTTAGAAAAGAACGCTACTCGTTAATATATATTTGTATAAAGAATGAGACTGAATTTGGAAATAACTCTGTTATTCCATGAGAAAATTGGTATATTCGTTCATTGTCTTCCATATCCTGACGCGTTTTTTATTGTTAATCCTTTAATAAAAAAATAAAATGAAATTCTGTTTGCAAACAATATTATTCAACTATTATTCATATTATATACCTACTTAGAATGGTTTTCTGAAGCCACCCTCTTATCTTACCCTTATCTTTTATTACAGAAAATTACGTGTTTGCTTATAACTTTCCAAAATAGTAGGAAAAATATTATTTGTGACTTATTATTAATAATAAGCATAATAATAATGCTTTCTGTATTCTTCATGATTGTGTCAAATGCCTATAACAATTCAGCAGATTAGGTTAGACACACTTCGAAACGTTATGTTCACGAAGTGTTTTTCATAGACTTTTTCATACAACAAACATATTTTTGCGAAAAATAATGTGCACATACATTTTTTTAACAAAACCAAGTCCCCCTGTAGAGGTTAAGAAAAACTCTTAAACGTGAAAGTTTTCCCGCAAGTTATTTAATGTAACAAATATATATGAATATTATATCAAATGAACGAAAAAACAATAAGCAATTTAGTCTTTGAATTACAACATTTTTGTTTACCATTCGTTATCGGAAAATTTCCTCTACTTTACCGGAAATTGCAGCAGTTACCGGTAATTTCAGGTAACGACCCAACACTAACCGGCAGAGCATTTTTACAGTACGATCGTACTATCGAGCGATCAGCTATCATTCCAGTCATTCGGCTTCCTTCCCACTGTGTCATTGCTATACTTGTCTTACCCAATGTCCTGTCACCGCGAAATCCGTTCTGGGGTCCAGGAAATTTTCAAAGTGCCTTTTTAAAACCTTAATTCCGATTTATCGAATCTTAGTGACGAATTTTGAGTGCTTCGCAGATTTCGAAATTTTTTTGGACACCGTTCCAATAGCCTTAAGGCGACTGTATGGCCAAAGTCAAGTACAGTGGCAAATCATGGAATAAAATAAATAGAAAAGAGACGGTGCACATACATAAATATCCGAAAAACTCCAAACATGTTCAACTTCTATATGGTCAAAATAAAAAACATACAATTTAGTCAAATTTGAAGAAGAAAAAAAAAACAAAATGGAGAATTACTATGGAAGTGTTCCATAAGAGTCCAAAAAGCAGCTAGCCGCTTTCTACTTCTCCAGGTGACTCTTTAGCCTCGCGCGAACGGTACCCGTGGCTGAAATCACGAGAGGATGAATTGTAACCTTTTTCAATTGCCTGCCCTTATGATTTCATTCCATAGTGGGCTATACGGCTGGATCTTGGTCGTCTCTTCGATATTTCTGTGTGGAGGAACTGTTACGTTGATAATTTTGACGTGGTGTGCAATAGATTCAGGTTCAAGGTAATTTGCTGGTATATGATCCCAGCAACATCATTGTATCTGTGACTATACTCGTTATGAGCTAACTTTCTCCAGCCATCAGTGATGTGCTCGATAGATTCATTAGAATCACCACATAACCAGCACCGATCCTCCACAGGTAAGTGGAGTAATATGCTTTCGGTAATTTCTGGGTATGTCCTGTATGACCACAATAAATTCACGTTGGATTTATCTTGTGCACTGTAATGTTGTCCGTGTAATAAAAACGTGTGACTTCTGTCTCCATTCCTCTGCAATGTGCTCAAGAGGGAGAGCACGGATGTTTATGTCTTCTTCACATATGGTGTTATAAAGTAAATTGTCCAGCTTGGTATTAAAATATGCGTTCAGTTGTGTGATCTATGATGCATTCAACAGACGGACATCCAACACGAGTCTGTCTCATCAAACATGTGATAGGACTATCCTCTTTCATGCCGATTTTGTATGGCGCTTGACAAAGGCGATAGGAAGGCTTTCCTTCACAGCATTGTGACAGGGTCCCATAAACTGTAGGATGCCTAGATATTCATAGGACTCGTCCTTCGCCATTGTTTCAATGAGCGCCTGTTTATCAAGCCCCAACTCCGTGTTTACCACTACTCGTTCTAAGTGCAGTCCTCTGAACTTGTCTAGCCCGAATTCCATATGGATGGCCTTTTAAAATTGCAGGATGATATCGATTAACTTCTGCAGTTTTTCCTTCGAGCTGGCGTACACTTCCAGATCACCCGGGTAAAAATATTTGGTCTTGATTTTGTCTTGAATTTGTTCAATATGTCTTTAGGACCATGATGTCTGGTTCCGTCTCACCAGCTAGACCGAATTAATATATAATATATATATTAATATATAATATATAATATATAAATATACCGAATTGCTCTTGAAGAAAATCATATTACCAATGTGTGGCCTTAACATTTGCCAGGGTCAAAATTAGAGAAGTTTTAGTTTGTAAATTTTATTGTCCATTATACTCCGACCTCTATAAACTATGGACCCCATCAGCAGGGCCTGCCATTTCCAGGAATCAGGTAGCTAGGTAAGGACCAAACAGTTGGCATCTGCTGAGGATTAAAATTTTACAAGCGATGAAACTTTTTATTTTGTAATAAATAATTTTCAAATAAGAAATTCGGAACTTGTCTGTTTCAACAACTGCAGGCATATAATATTTTCCATCAAAATATTAAAACTGTCATTTTCTAGAAGTATCTAGTGAACTGTTGGAGATAGGAAAAAATGGAAAACATTTTTAGATTCGCCATCCAAACAACATAATTATTGCAGATAAATAAACTTATTAATACATAAACAATAAATATCATGAAGATAAATATTATAACCATTCTATATAGTTTGAAGCGGATTAGTGATGACCCTTAAGACATCAAAAATAGTATGGTTCCGTCTCACGAGCTAGACATACAGAATGACTTGGAATTGTCTTGCATTAGTCTTTACCCAAGACAAAATCAAGACCAAATATTTTTACCCGGGCATCTATATAAAGCATGTGGGTAAGATTGTATCCCATCCTGCCTGTCACCCTGAAAAATACAGGTCGTAATGCGCAAGAGTCTGGAGATACTCGTTATACCACGATGAAAGTACATGAGTTTCGTATCCCAAACGGCCTCTATATGACCCAGAAATTGACTTATGTTTGGGTAGAACTTGTACGTCCGAAGAATCTCAAGTAAGAAAGCGTGAGCTGCCGAGAAAAAGGCTTCTTTATAATCAATGAATGCCGCACAGTAGGCCAAAGTGATAGAGTCCGTGACAAAATCGTAGAAATTTTAATAGGAATGACCTGAAAGGATGCATGTTTTGGGATTTACAGATGAATAACTAAAGAATAGAGGGGAAAAAATGGAGAAGCTTTAGAAAAATATTTTTGACCTTAAAAATCTAGGTTATATTTGACATTTTTTGACAAAAAATTTTATTATTGACCACCATGGGCGCCCAGATATTGAATCTAATATGCTATATATATATATATATATATATATATATATATATATCAATAGATTTTGTCATGCTGAATTCAAATCCGGGCTTTAAGTTAGTCTAGGGCAGGGGTCTCCACAATCCACAGGTGCAGCTTGACCCAGGATTGACTGTTCATTTTCAGGATCATCCCGTTTTTTTTTCGATGAGAAACTGAGAGAAAATTTATGACCTTTTGAAGGAAAATATTAGTTGGAAGGGTTCGGTTCGTAAGCCTGAACCTCGAGGGATGGCGATCCTTCTTGAGAGTTCTGTGTCAAAGCAGAGTAGATCTGACATATTGGCCTGGGATCGATGGCACACACAGGATATACCTTTGGAGACCCCTGGTCTATGGCTCCCTGTTTATGAGAAAAATGCAATTGAATTTTCTATTTTAAACTTTCATAGCATGAATTATTTCTACCTAAGTAAGTTTGACTATTTGTAGTATTTAAGGATTTTTGGGGTCGCTGAATTAGAATCAAAAGTCAAAATGTCAAAATACGAAATGGCGGAACCAATATGGCGGACCCAAAACCAAAAAGATATGAACAAAAATTACTGTATGGGGGATTTTGGGTTGCTGATTTCGAATCCAAACTTATAATCTCGAAATTCAAAATGGAGGGTCCAATATCGCGGAACAACATTGTAAGAATATAACAGATTTTATTGCGTATCGCTATTCGGGAAATTTTCATGTCACTGATTTCAAATCTAAAGTCCAAATTTAAAAATTGGAAATGACGGATCCAATATGGCGGACCGCACTTGTAAAAATGAAACAGATTGGATTAAAAAGTGATACTCGAGGGGTTCTCAGGTCGCTGATTTTAAATATTGAATCTTAATTTGAAAACTAAAAATAGTGGATCCAATACGAAAGAAAGTGATCGGTTTAATCTAAAGATGTGTATATTAAGCAAAGTCACGATTTCAGGTTTTTCATGCTTTTGACGTAGACTTTTGTGGCTTGATGAGCTTTCGAAACCCAATGCCATTACTAGTTCTGAAGGACGCAAATCGTACTCTTTCTAGGGTATGAAAAATCGCTCCGAAGATTTAATCAACATTTCTTATAAAGGGACAGAGAAACAAAATTTATTCAGAAAACTGTAGGTCTTTTAATATACATGTATAATCATAAAAAAAAAATTACCCACAATAAATTTTAACCTTTGTCGTTTACTGTGATTGACACACATACGTTCCTCACTTTATCATGAGGTCAAAGCGTAATATAAATTTAAATGAAAGGAGTAAATATAACTAATAATTATAGCTCATTATTGAGTTAATTAGCTTACATTGAGTGGATGAATCAACTCATGGATGACTTTCTCGACTGCTGCGATGTCAGCATTACCCAGTTTACGGAGGCTTTATGGCACGTATGCACGCTCTGTGGTGCCAGGAACACCCAGAGCTTCAGCACGTTTCGCATTTGTCATTGCGAAATCAAGCTGCCTACCTCTTGGAAAATGGATATGTGCACGAAGCGCTTCCCCAACCGCTACATGAACAAGCTGCTGACGAAGATAAAGAAGCGACATTAAGACAAACCGCGAAAAGCAGGCACCTTCTGAAAGATGATCGCGATTTCAGGACAAGGAGGAACATTAACATCCAGGTTCCTCCTTAGCCTCAAGATATGGCTGAAATGGATGCCTTCCTTTATGAGGATATCTCAGAGGAGTCCGACCTCTGGACCATCAATTTTTCAGTTCATGGTGCGGCGAGAGCTTTGGCTGATTCAAATCGAAAGCTAAAACCGGCGATGGATCAAAAGCCCAAAAAATGCTTGGATCAACTGAAAAAGAATATTGCATGAGCAAGACAGAATGCGTCCCGTGTTTAGTGTGTGATTGACTACATGACATCCGGTAGACCGTTCACGAAAAGGGTTCGAAAGTTCGCCCAAGAACTGAGGATCTACTATCACACATAGAACAAGTCAAAGCTGCTGACAATCAAGCAGCATATTGTTGACAAAATACGGGTGTTATCTGACACAAGGAGGAGAATACAGAAGAGGAAGGGATGGGTCAGAGAGAATCAACAGTTTCTAGCCTTTTCAGCAATCTCCCAATTTCTGTCAAAAATCCACCCAAGCCCAACGAGGTAGAGACTTTTCGGAGAGAGGTATATATAGGATCCCGAAGACGCTGAAGTTGAAAAAAATACTAGTAATATCATCCGCTTCAAGGAGTTTTGCGACAACCTCATTAAATCTAAGGAGGAATGTCCATCAATCACTGCCGAAGAGGTGAAAAAAGCACTTAGGGGCACGAAGAACTTTGCCGCTGCAGTACCAGATGGTATCAAGAACTTCTGGTGGAAGAAGTTTACTTCTACACATCAATATCTGGCCCGCGTATTCACCTCATATTTAAAGTCGGAAATGCTCATTCCGCAGTGGCTAGTGTTAGGACGCCCTATAATCCTACCGAAAAAAGGCGACTTGTCCAACCCAGAGAATGACAGGCCAATAACTTGTTTGAACACGCTGTATAAGATCTTTGCAGCGGTCCTAAACGACAGGATTGTTCAAAGAATTGAACCTGTGTGGAGAGAGATGTACGAACAACGTGGCTCGAAAAAAGGTGTAGCACGCTGTCGAGAGAACCTGCCAATTGACAGGTGCGTCTGTAAAGACGCTGCAGCCCATCAGCGCGTCCTGTCAATGGCGCACAGTGGGCTAAAGTGAGAAAGTTCGTGACAAAATCGTAGAAATTTTGATAGGAATGTTTTACAAATGTGTTACGAATGTCTTACAAAATTGTAAGACGAAGCTGATATGACTGAAAATTACTGTACTGGGGGTTTTCGGGTCGCTGATTTCGAATCTAAAGTCAAAATTCAAAATGTCGGATCCAATATGGCGGCCCAAAATTGTAAGACCCAGCTGATATGACCAAAAATTACTGTACGGGGGGTTTTCGGGTCGCTGATTTCAAATCTCAAGTCAAAATGTCAACATTCAAAAACGAGGATCCAATATGGCGCAATGTCCATGTAATAACAACCGATTTTATTAAAAATCGCTACTCCTGTGAGTTTCATGCAGCCGACTTCAAATCTAGAGTCAAAATTCAAAAATTGGTAATGGCGGATCCAATATGGCGGACCAAACTTGTAGAAATGTAACAGATTTGATTTTCACTTTAGATTAGAAATCGACTACATAAAAAAACCCCAAGTAGCGATTTTTAATAAAATCGGTTATGTTATTACACTGACATTCCGCCATATTGGATTTTTGGATGTTGACATTTTGACTTAAGATTCGAAATCAGCGACCCCAAAACCCACGGTACAGTAATGTTTGGTCACATCAGCTCGGTCTTACAATTTTGGTCCGCCATATTGTATCCGCCATTTTGAATTTCGACATTTTTACTGTAGATTCGAAATCAGCGACCCGAAAACCCCCAGTACAGTAATTTTCAGTCATATCAGCTCGGTCTTACAATTTTGATCCGCCATATTGGATCCGCCATTTTAAATTTTCACATTTTGACTTTAGATTCGAAATCAGCGACATGAAAACCCCTTTAATACGACAAATAGTCAAATTTACATTAATGAAAATCATTCAATCCATGAAGGTTTAAAGTAGATCATTCAATTGCATTTTTCGCAAGAACAAAAGGTCCTAGGCTCATTTAAAGCCCGGATTCGGATTCGGCATGACAAAGTCTATAAAAAAATATATGTAGCATGTTAAGCATAATGTCTCAGCGCCCATGGTGTCAAATAACACAACTTTTTGTCAAAAAATGTCAAACTTAACCTACATTTTCAAGGTCAAAAATATATTCTGTCAGCTTTTCCGTATTTTTCCTCTATTCTATAGTTATTTATCTGTAATTTCAAAAAAAAATTATTCCTCTAGCTCATTCCTATCAAAAGTTGTACGATTTTGTCACGAACTTTTTCACTTTAGCCCACTGTGTGGCGTGGATTGACTACCGGAAAGCTTCCGATTCAACCTCTCATAGACATATTATCTGCCTGTTCGAAAGCTTGAAGGTTCATCCACACATAGTGAGAGGCATAGAGAGTTTGATACCCCTTTGGAAAACTAGATTTATTATCTCATCTGGAAATAATTGTGTGACAACGAACAACGTTAACTTCCAGAGGGGCATTTTTCAGGGCGATACCATGAGTCCTCTGACCTTTTGCATCACACTTCTGCCTGTATCTCTTGCACTATGAAAGTCTGCTGGATACCTCTGCGGCGACACCAATCATCTTGAGCATAAGGTCACTCATGTATTTTATATGGATGACATGAAGATCAATGCGTCTGGTGCAAGCAAACTTCAACTTGCTTTAAATATCGTCAAGGAGTACACAGAAGAGATTAGTATGAACTTTGAATTGGACAAGTCTGCCAAGATTGATCTGAAGAAAGGAAAGATTACTGGCGTTCCCGATGATACTGAGCATGTGGATATAAGTTTTATTAGACATGTTGGCACTGGAGAGACCTATACGTACCTGGGCGTGCCTCAAAGCCGCATTCAGGACGTTGAACAAGGTATCTGCTACTAACATGCTTGCCGTCCCGGTTCTACTCTACTCGTTTGAGGTGGTTCAATGAACGAATAACGAGCTTACGGCCCTTGATATCGCCACGCGTAAGGTCATGCATATCAATTCGTCCGTTCCGCGATTACACATCTCATGCCGTCAGGGCGGACGTGGACTTCTGAAACTCCAATGTCTTCATAAGCGAATTTTTCTGAGTACAGCTTACATCTCCGAAACCATTGACCTGAATTTTAACATCAGAAGTGAGGATCTGATGTGATTCTTGTCAAGCATCTGTCAACAGATGCTTGACAAGAAAATGCACGGAAACTTTCACAGAAATGTAAAAAAATAGTCCTTGTCGAAGGAGCAAACTCTTGCTTTCCTCAGATCATCAGGGCTTAATTTAGGTACAGAGTGTTTCATTTTCGCATGCCAGGACGGTGTTATTTCCACCTTAGTATAACATGATCGCATTGTATGTCAAGGAGTTCCCAGTGATAGGTGCAGAGCGTGTTATGCACACGCTGAGTATCTAGAACACATACTATCCGGGCGTCCAACTCACGCGGGAACGACGTATACGACAGACATAATGCGGCTCTGAAAGTGCTTTATTACCATCTTTGTCACTCTTACGGTGTTGGCAGCGATTTTCAGACAGCAGTCTCCGTTGCACACTCCAGGCCTGACATCTTTTTCCAAAACTTCGAGAAAATAACTGTATTCGTATTCGAAATCTCGGCTCCGGCTGACTGCTACATCACTGCCAAGGAAAAAGAAAAGGAGGAGAGGTCCGCCTTGGATTCATCATTTGAAATATTTCTATTTCGACTTTAGATTTGAAAACACCCACCTGACCCCCCCCCCCCCTCCCCCCTGAGTAGCACTTTTAATTCAAATCTGTTTTAGTTTTGCATGTGAGGTCCGCCATATTAGATCCGCCATTTTAAAATTTGAAATTTAGACTCCAGATTTGAAATCGGCGACATGAAAATTTCACGAATATTGATATTCAATCAAATCGGTTATATTCTTACAATGTTGTTGCGCCATATTGGATCCTACATCATTAATTTTGAAATTTTTACTTTGGATTCGAAATCAACAACCCGTAAAACCCCAGTACATTATTTTTCAGTCGTATCGGGCCAATTTTCCAATTTTTGTCCGCTATTTTGAATTTTGATATAGAATTCTAATTCAGCGACCACAAAAACCCTTAAATATGACTAATCTAAAGCCCGGATTTGAATTCGGCATGACAAAATCTATTAAAAAATATATATAGTATATTAATATAATATCTGAGCTTCCATGGTATTCAATAATACAAATTGTTGTAGGAAAGTTTCAAATTTGACCTAAATTTTCGAGGTCAGTAATATACTTTTAAAGCTTTGCCATATTTTTAATTTTTTTTGTAGCTGTTCATCTGTAAATCCTGGAAACATACATCCTTTGAGGTCATTTCTATCAAAAGTTCTACGACTTTGTCACGGACTTTTTCACTTTAGCCCACTGTGTGCCGTGTGCAGGTTGCGCTGGTGTTTTCACGCTTGCTTCACAATACTGTCAATTGTTACCAGGTCCTTGCATCCTCGAGAGTCTTGAAAAAATCCCTTTTGATCTTCTCTCAGGATATAGTTGGCCTCAGATTGAGCGTAGACTTTGTCGGAGATGATGGATGTTAAGCACTTGTACAGAGTTGGAAGACAGGCCATCGGTCGAAATGCCGATGGACTGTGGATGTGGGGTTTCTTTGAAAGCATATAAGTGATGTGAACCTTTCTGTCATGAAAGAGGGCGTCGAAGTTGGCTGATCAAACATGTTTTTATAGCACCTAGCCAATTAACTGTGCACATACTTAAGGTGCTTGTAGCATAAGTTGTGTACCATATCTGTGCTATGTGCTCGCCAGTCTTTCGCCATCTTTAACACCCTATACATATCGGAGGTTGTCATGTTGAGAACCTCTATTTCTGGACTTTCAAACATACGACCCTTTTCGAGGTCGAGTCACGCTGCTTCCATGTTGCTTTCATTATTTTCCCCTGAACCACTTCACAGTAGTCAGCCATGTCTTCCATGTTCTAGTTTTTGAGCTCAACTGATTTTCCTGTAGAACCGCTTCTTATTCGCCTTAAAGGACTTGTTTTGATCTTTTCTGGCGTTAGATTTCTTGTATCTGCGCGAATATTGCATGAACGAAAGATGTCCGCCACGTGACGAGTCAGCTTCTGAGCTCTATTACCTCGCTTATATTGCGTTAGATTGCCCGGCTTGCACCTTATTTGGCCGATTCCGTCCTAGATTCTCTTCTTCCATGACGGATGATTTCTACCTCCTTGACAGGGGTTTTAGTGCTCCGAGATCTAGAATGTAATCCTAGTGTCCTGACTGTGGCAACTGCTGCGCAGTATACAAGTGTATTCACCTGTGTAAAAGATAGGTTTTCAATCAAGTATAATGGGAACACCTGGGTGCCAAGGTGGTCCACCAGTACCAGTGAGGCCTTTGTGATCTTAAGTTTTGGTAGAAAGTGCCTTGAAGTTGGCTCTACATCTGAACATTCCATTAGAGCGCGTTCAAAGTTCTCTTCGAGATGCTTAAGATTTCCTGAGAGTACGGTGTTGCTTGTGTTTCTATTCGGACTTTGTGGTACCAAAACTAGAAGTTGTTCTGTTAACTACCATAACGAAGTTATTCCACCAGTCTCAGCGTATTTGCATACGAACTCAGCAATCTCCTCTACAGCCAGATAATCTAAAGGTTCACCAGTTGAGGGTGATGGGTAGTATACTTCTCTTCTTATGGTCTCCATTTCCACCTCAAACCGCAGCTTATTAACAAAGATTGCGCGTTTTTGGCCTACTAGATGATGTTCGTTTATTCTCTCCGCAACCCTGATTTAGAAATTTTGTAAAGCTATGGGTCAAGACTCTTATTATTGCTGTTAATTTCTACTTACAGCATTCATGTGCTCTAAGTGCATCTCGATATTGGTTTGGGCTTGCTTCAATCTTTTCTTCGCTTCCTGCGTATCTGAACGAATTGATGGAGTTGCTTTTAAAAGTCGAGCAAGAAGCAGAGGATATTTTGTTACCCTTTGAACCGGAACCTTAAAAAATTGAAATTTTAAATTATCCATATTAGTTCTCCCAGTAAAGATTGATAATTTATTGACAATTAATATACGATTATTATACATTTTCAATAAAAAAAGGTTTACCATCAGGAAAGAATTGAGATTCATTCTACGCAGAACAGTGTTTTCCATCTGTGATACTTTAAGGAATATCCTCAGGAGCTCTTTTTCCTTTTCCAAGTTCTGTAGGAGGAGACTTCCACCACCTTGGCGAGTACAATAATTTTCAAAAGCGTGAAGCATTCTTTCCGATTCTAGAAAGATTTTGCCCACGTCAACCATCACCAAATCTTCGTCGCCGGATTCCTAAAATTGAAGAATTTAATATTAAAATTAGTACAGACTAGAATAACTGTAAAATTGTATTTTCAGGATCTGGCCTTCTACGTGACATATAGATTTAGTTCAATAAGGAAAGAATAGTAGTTTATGTTAATTGCTTTGAATTTCAAAAAGTTACACTTTAAATATTTTGAGAACATGTAGTATTTTATAAATCATATAATCAGAATTAGGGTTCCAGTGTCATTTAAAACGATGTAAAGTTATCAAATTGGTCTTATATTTCAATGAAAAAACGTTTCCTTGCATGAAAGACCTGTCTCTTTATGTCTTTTATCATTTCCCAAAATGACAGACTGATACTTTAATTTTTTTAATAAAAAAGTTGGGGGAATGTAAATTTTTATCTTGGTTTTCAATAGAAATGTTACATTCCACATATATTATTTTTAACATAATTAGGGTTGTGCAAGAAACTCGCAAGTCGATCAATTCGAGTCGCATTTGTTTGGTGTCGAGTGAAGTCGAGCTGAGTTCAATCGATTCTAGTCAGGTCGAGTTCGAGCTTTCCAAAATGGTTGAAAGTTTTGGAGTACTCGAAACAACGTGGTAGAAATTTCTGAATTCGAAAAAATATATATAGGCCATGCTTACCATCGCATGGCTGCTATTTATTTTACAATGGGGGGGGGGGGCTACAATGTTAGATCTCAAATTATTGGGAGGGTAGTTATCGTACAGAGTTGCGGGAAAATATGTTGAATGAGGCTAGATCACCAAAATCTGCTGAGCTCGCCAGAAAAAATTGTAATTAGAAAATTGCCAGGTTGCTATGAGTTATAACAAATGAACACTAAAATTACTGTACCGTCAGAATACAGGCAGACTGACAGACAGGCAGACATGTTCGTAAAAACCGCGTTTTCCGACTTAGTTGATGAAAACTGGGTGGGTTCAAAATTACATGAATCTTATATCTCCCATTATAAATAATGAGAATGTAACAAAATTTCCCAACTCGTTCTCGAGCGTGGACTCCGCGATGAAAGTATCTACAGTATTCCTTCCTAATGCGTCACTCCGGTTTTTCGTCCGTTTCCGAAATCCGCTGACTTTCTATATGTTTTACATCATAGGCTGACAGAAACAAATAAATATTTATTTAGAAAGTGAAGGGATTTTAAAAACTTATAACAACTCAGAATTAAGAGATTAGTGAGGAACACTGTAACTCAGCTAAAATTGTTCTGATATTAACCGTGGTGCCACTGTTTCTGTCTGATCATAATATAAACCTGACCTCAAACTATGTAATATTATGCAGTTTGGACCCCTTGACATTACTTCATGATTCATGCATAAATTGAATAATATAAATATACAAAGCTCGTGACAATACAGCTCGAGTGTTGCATACATTTTCTATTTTTTTATTAAAAAAAAAAATAACAAGAACTTTCCTTACCTAGGGACTGTAACACCTCGTAGTTAGTGAGGAGGCTCAAGCGTGTGTGACAAGGGGATCAAACAGATCTCGGCCTGCATGTTTATGGATAATGGACATGTATGAAAGAATCCCTGTAAACGGGGTCTCCTGGATGAAATGAAATCATCCCTATAAGCGGACTTTCCTGGCATTTATGATTGTAGTAAGGTAGAAGGCTGAAAGAGTCTAGCTAACATGGTGTTTCTGGATCCCTAGGCCAAAGTCCCTCCCGGACTGACATTCAGTTTGGGATCGAGACGGAAATGGCCGACGGCCCGCATAGCGACTAAGAAACAGCCCTTTGTTGGCGTGGTGGTCTACAAACGGATATTCATTCAGTGTCTCACTCAATGTGGCCATCCCCCTAAGTCATGGGTGTAGAGTGACGGTAACCGTAGAACTTTGACACATAGGGGTATGAAGGTGTCCTAACGGCCTCTCGTGCACACCGGTCGACCTCCCGGAGTAATCAGTGTTACCCTTGCACGCACGGCTCTGCAGGGTTGGACTTGTTTCCCTAGCTACTCGTAGGAACAAAATGATTTCTGGGAAAAGCATCTTCCCCAGTAAAGATGGAAATTACGAAAGGAGCCTTAGAACAGACTTTGGAATCTATAAGTAGGAAACCATCTGGGAGTAATTCTGGCGATACTAATGCCGGGATGTCAAACCGAACGGAAAAATCAGGACGAGTTAGGTTTTGGGGAGCTGCTAGGAAGAGGTTGGGACGCGAATTCTTAAACTAATCGGACGCAGCAACTATCCAAACAGGGACTCCAAAGAGTCGCCATTTTGATAGCAGCATACCGAATGAAATTAGGGAACGGAACAAGATGCGGCTGAGAGGTCTAACAGTATCTCATAGCCAGGGTATTTAAAGTCACATGAAGGTGGCCATAGTCACCGAGGGCTTCCCGATAAGCAAACTTGATGACCACAAGTCCAAGGAAATTCAAGCGGCATTAGAGAAGAAAATCTATGGGTGCAACCTGGTGAAGTCATCCCAAGGTTTTAAGATTTCTGCTTTAAAAATTATACATTGATCGTAATTTGTTCGGACGAATTGTCTCGAACTTGGCTCATTGAAGCTGTTGGCAGATTACAACGTTGGGTGGGAGCTAAGATCAAAGTGATCGACAGCAAAGACCTCTCAAGGTCAATAAAGGCTTGGATTCTTAGTGTATCCGTGGAAACAACATCAGTACTTAAAAGGATAGCAATTTAAAACCCAACCATGAAAACCGGAGGATGGAAAGTCATCGGTTACAAAGCGAGTAGTCAAGCTACCCAACTTGTGAAAAAATTGCTCTCTAGCTCCGCTGGGATCCGAACCTAGGTCTTTCAGATTGCCGGTCTGATGATCTTACCGACTAAGCTACGGAGAGACGAGATCAATTTCTTCACTAGCCCTACAAGTTGAATTCCGACGTAATTCCTTATACCTGTAACATTAATTTTTCGACACTTGGAAATTATATATATTTTTTGGCGTTATGGTTTTTGACCAGATGAATATATCAAATACTTGGATGTTAATTGTTTTTTGTCTACTGGTCTAGAATCAATATTTTTTTAATATTGGTTTTTATTTCTAAACTAGGTGCTTAAGATAGCTAAGATAGCACACGCTTCTTTAGCATGGTGTAGTTTCATCTAGATAAAATACAGACTGGAATAAGGACATCTAGTATTCATTTTAACTTCCAGTTTTTTCCTCCACCTTTCCCGAAGACAAACCCGAAGCACTCCTTGCTCTGCAGTTATTACAAGTTGGGTAGCTTGACTACTTGTCTTGACATCGATAACCTTTCATCCTCCCGTTTTGATGGTTGGGTTTTGGATTGCTATCCATTTAAGTACAGCTGTTGGTTTCACGGATACACTAGTAATCGGAGCCAGCAGCTTTACTGACCTTGGGAGGTCTTTGCTGTCGATCACTTTTATCTTAGCTCTCACCCAAGGTTGTAATCCGCCAACAGCTTCAATGAGCCAAGTTCGGGAAACTCCGTCCGAACAGATGACGATCAGGGTATCATTTTTGAAGCGGCAATCTTCAAATCTTGGGATGACTTCTCCAGGTTGCACCCCGTCAATTTTCTTCTCTAATGCCGCATTGATTGCCTTGGCCTGACGTCATCGAGTTTGGTTATTGGGAACCCCTCGGCGACTACGGCCACTTTTAAGTGTCTTTGAAGAGCCTGGCTATGAGAAACTGTTGGCCCTCTCAGCCGCATCTTGTTCTGTTCCCTGATTTCATTCGGTGAGCTGCTATCAGAATGGCCCCTCTTTGGAGTCCCTGTCTGAATAGTTGTTGCGTCCGATTGATTTAAGAATTCGCGTCCCAACTTCTTCCTATCAGCTCCTGACAATCTAGCTCATCGTGATTTTTCCGTTTGGTTTGACCCCCCGGTATTTTTTTAAATAACTCATTTTGTTCTCACGAGTAGCTTGGAAAATAAAGTGTCCACCCCTGCAGAGTCCCGCGTGCAAGGGTGAGACTAATTACTCAGGGAGGTTATCCGGTATCTCCGAGAGGCCATTAGGATACCCATGGCTTAGGGGGGTGGCCACATGGAGTGAGACACTCAATGAATATATCCGTTTGTAGGCCACCACACCAACGGAGGGCTGTTTCTTATTCGCTATGCGGGCCCTAGGACAATCCCGGTCCGATTGCAAACTGGATGTCGGTCTGGGAGGGACCTCGATCCAGGGATCCAGCAAGCCTGTGTTCAGTGTTCACAGATTGTGGGAGCTGGCGGCCCCCACCGCGACTCCCGTGTGGGGGCAACACACGTAAACGCCGCGTGTCGGTGTGTCCCCACTCCGTCACTTGATTCCACGCTCCGCGGCAACGAAAATTTGTCGGTTCGGATGATTTCACTGTCTCCTTCGTGCTCTTTCGTTTGATTTCAGTAGCGGCTTCGGGTCAGCCACGAAGATGGGTTCGGCGTTGAAGCCGAGGATTGCCGAGGATGCACGATTCTTAACTTGTAATTTCTCATTCTCGGCGACTGGGCTATTTTCAAGATTTTTCAGCTTCTTCAGATTTGGAGAATTGGAGGATTTGGAGGTTAGAGTCGACTTTTGTTTACAAACAAAGTTTGACAACTTCAAAAAAGCTAAAAAAGTTTTAAAAGGTGATGATTATGTTTTTCCGGTATTATTATAGAATCTTTTCTAGTATAGGACCTATAGGGAATATAGTATAAGTTACTACAGGTTTTCAAATTTGTAATATAAGGAATATATTTTATAAGAAAAATTGAGGTTAGATTGATAATGTATATCATTCTCAAGCCTCAAGTGGT